>ARYC01011379.1:0-10469 GCA_000711775.1 Oxytricha trifallax
GTAGCAAGCAGGCACATCGATGATCTTATCAGTTCGCTGTCGATTGCGATATTCTCGTTGTTATAAAAGAGTAGAGAAGCTACAAAGAGTCTTGTCTTTACCTGAATTGAATCTCTAATGCTGACACACAGCTCATGGCATATTCGGAAGAGTCCATCCAAATTCAAATTCGAGCAGGAATTTTTCAAATGCCTTAAAAAGTCTATAAGGCTTTGACTATTTCTGGTATGAATGGCCTCCAGGAACTTAAACCTGTCACCAGCTGGAAGGAACATAAACTCTCTTAAACAGTTGGCAGTTATTTCTCGTTGCAGAGTTTCTCCAAGATTTTCAGTATGCAACTTTAAATTATAATGCTGAGTGTCCTTCAAACTAGTGTTGTCAGTCAAAAATGTTTCACTTGAGGGTAAAGTCTTTTAGCCTCGTTAAGTAATCAAGTTGGCTTAAACCACCAATGCTCTTGGCTCTGTTGGAATGTGAGAACTTTTGCTGCTATTGGTTCAGAATGAACTTACTTATGAATCTAGGGATGTCACTTGACCCCAAAAGTGGCTTAAATTCAGGAAGCTTGAGAACCTCGCTCATGTTATAATCATGCTCTGGTGGAACCTCCTTGACACGATCGATCAGGTAAGGATATTGAGCACCTTAATATAGAGAAGGTCTGCCTTTTTTGCCACCGAGCTATTTTGAGCAAGGAATATTGAAATCTGATTTAATCACTGACCTCTAATTCTTTCCCTCTATGATGTTTTCGTCTATCTGGTGTTGTGTCTCGAATGATTATGGTAGATCCGATGTATCATTGGTCTAGTTGGGTTGGATTTCAGTCATGAAGATTAACCGCTACTTTTGAAAGTTGAGTATTAATTTAGGAATTTGAATTTTAAATTTAAGAATACTAATCAAAATTTTTAAATACTTAATAGCATACTTAATTCAAACTTAAAGTTCTTAAATGCTTTTATAGCCTTAAAACCCACGTTATATGAAGTCAATTCATTTTAAATGGGCACAATCATCACTTGTCATAATGCAAGGGACCCTGATTGTTTCTACCCATATTGGTTGTTGAAATGACCATGAGTAGAAATCTTGCCTATGAACATCCTGTGAGGGAAGATCAAATCTGGACAATGTAATCGCATGAGATTTGTTGACCATTGGCTTAATATTATAGAAAATGTAAATCCTCATTACATGCCCAAGTTTTTCTCAAACTCTTATGACTTTAATCCCTATATTATTGTTAAAGAGTTGGGGAGATGATAAAGAATTTAGAAAGAAAGTTTGAGCCATCGAAGGTCATCCTTTACTGATGGCAGTTAATTAAGAGACTTAAGTGGTGGGCAATGATGATCTCACAGTAAATGAAGGCAAATTACCAAACTTAAAGTTAATGGAGATTATAACAAAATCAGTTATAGACAATATTAAATTGCATCTGAGGAGAATTTTGCTGGTAACGATAGCATGTGACCTACTTGCCTAGAATTTAATAAAAAGGCAATGAAAGTCTAGAGCTGAGTGAGAATATATAAATGATGCTTAATTCAAACCACTTAATAGATGATATAATCTAGATTAATTATTTTCTTTCACTCTACTCTCAAAAATTCTACCTTAATAATTGGTTTATTTCTCTTTATTGATTATCAGTGAATTGTAGCTATTTTGTTTATCCTAAGAAGACATTGCAACCTTTTCAATTACAATTTGAAAATACTATACACTACATTTTCAAATCAATTTAATAGCTATAAATTGAATAATATATGTATATGCATTTGGACATGTATATTATAGCAGTATGCACCATTTAATTTGAAGATATCTTAGTTGTAAGTTATGTCTGAAATTAATAGATTTATACTAAACCTGAATAAACAGCTTGTCATCAAGAGCCACTTGAACTAATTACTTAAAGCAATATCAGTGATGGAATTCTTCAACATTAACGCATTCTTGAAATCACATACATTCAATTTAATACATCATTGTAATAAGATATCCTTTGTATTTCAGGGTTTTTACATATAATTATATTATTTATTCATTAAATTTACGTTATCATTGCAATTAGGATGAATAAAATACTTTATATTAAAAATAGAATATGTGTAATTGTTAGTTTATATTGGCTTCTTCATTATTTTAAAGATACACTTTGATTTTAAGGACCTGAATTTTTTTAATTTATAATAGGCTTTAAAGTTGCAAAAACAGAAAAGCAGTCGCATACTTCAGAATTAGAGCAGCAATTGCATAAAACAATTAGGAAAAATAATGATAAATAAGAGTAAATTCATAATTGGGAGATATACTTAAGGAAAATCATTTTATTGTTATTAATATATTCTATTCAAAGATATTATCATAACATAGAACTTAATATGGTCAAAATTTAGAAAATATATAAATTCAAATTTATCATAAAGACAATTAGTTATTTCATTTATTTAAACAAAATGACTTTTTAATTAAAATAAAAATATATATCCTATATAAACATTATATTTATTGTCATAAGTATTAATAATGATAAAAATGATAAATTTAATCACAACAGTTAAATATTCCGCCTATGAATAATATACGCTTATTTCTGTCAAATTTTATTTTGTATTTGTGCAGAATGCTTTATTTAATTTTTAATTAAAAATAAAAAAAAATCCTGATTACTTAGTTTAAAATGTTCTATTAAAAATGCAGAAACTTAACACAAAGGGACATCATCAAAAAGGTTGATGAGACTAGAGACATTATTCATCTCTCATAATACATTATCAAATTAATAAAATCAAATAAAAAAGAAACAAACAAGAAATAATTAAGTTAACAGCGAGAAACATCGTCAGAAAAGGCCTCCAATTAATCTACAAGTTCTAGATCTGAACCACAAATAATTTTATTTTAAGACGATGACAACTGCAGCATAGTTAAACTTTTTGAAGTAAATACCTACAGTTTTTATCAATAAAAAACAAGTTCATAAAACCCAAGCAGGTTGCAGCAAAATCTTGATCAGTTACATTCAATATACAGGAAAGACTCCTAGAATTTGACAAGAAGGCTGCCCATCCTTAGGATCTAAAGTAAGAAATCCACCCCATACTAAAAAGCAATGCCAACCTCATTACTAAGAAGTTTTTTTTAAAGAGATATATGATAACTAGTAAAACTAGAACTCAGTTGAGGAAGTAATACTACAACACAGACTTATACGAAGAAGTCTTAAGTTGACATTCTTACTCAGAACATGAAAACTGGAAACAATACTTTGCACGAAGCTCCATTGCTGAAGACTTTAAAGTCCAATATTTTCATCCACAATTTCTAAGAAAATTGGAAATATTGATAAAATACATAAGATTAGGAATTAATAGTATTTTAATAAAATACAGTTAAGAAAAAATGAATAAATTTAAAAGTTATTTAATTTATTTGAGAATAGTAAATAATAATTCGATGAAAAACTGCAAACAAAGTTACTCTATTACTAATTGTCATTATATAATTCTAGTCTATTTTAATTATTAATATATTTCTCCAGAATTGTTCTATTTCAACGAACAACTGATATGTTATCATAATTTAGTAGCATTTTATAAATATTAATCTTAACTATTAAAATACAATAATACACTCAAATGTTAACCCATGTTGCCATAATATTTGCAGAATAATTCTTAAACTTATTATAAACAAAAATATTTTATTCTCAAATTCATAGATGATTTTATTAAAAATGCATTTAAAAGTTAATTAATGATTAAAAACAATATTACTTGTTCATATTATTAATATTAATGGATTTATATTTGCTTATATAGCATGACATTAGGATTAACACTTTAATCCATTTTTATTTTATATTTATCAATATCAGTTAAAATTTTGTTTTACATAGCTCTTAATTTAATCATGCATGTGTAATTGTAGATAATGTTAAAGACTACACATCATTGATAACTTTTAGTACTAAATATTATAAAATCAATTAGATAATTTGGTACTAAATATGATCCTTATCAATCATAAATAAAATAAGTAAAATTACTATTAATTATATTAATATTAATCCAACCTAAACCATTACTAAGGCAGACCAAATACAAATAGATTTGATATAAGAGAATTATGCATATACATATGGATAAGTACCATAAATGGGGGGGGGGTATAACTCAGTGGCAACATTAATACTAAAAAGAATCACAAATTCCTAAGTCGGGGTATAAATAATTTTTTTCTTTTTTTTTATGAATTCAAAATTATATCACAGATAGTTTAATCAACCTCCATCATAACAACTAAGCATTTAATGATACTGTTTCACATATAAAATATATTAGAATTTCTAAATATTTGTATACCTTTAACAAATAGTTTGCTATAATTTGCTTATTAAATATGATCTAATTAAAGTATTAATGAAATATTTCACATTAACGATTAGTTTAGTTTTATGATGGAGGTTGATTAAATTATATGTGATTAAATTTTGATATTTATTGAGCCACTTAATGATTCCCAATTAGAATAATAAAATACTATATAATACCATTGACTTAAGATTTTAGTGAATAAAATTAATGTTGGCACCGAATTAGAACCACCCTTATTAATACAGTTTTCTACAAATCTATTAAAATCTTCTCAAATGCTATCTCAACAGTCTACGAATAACTAAACCATCAGATGCTCATAAAATTTGTATCAATAAATGACAGCGTACTTCCTGCTCTCATTAAAAACAAAAATCAACCAGTAATTGACACAATCTCATATGTCATGAGTCTAGCAATGCTTTGTAACTGTAACTTATACATACAAAATAATGTTGCTTCTAATTTAACAGCATGCTTAAGCATCGATACAGACTACTACAATTACCTCTGCAAAGTCAAGACTCATGAAATACTTGCAAAAACATGAATTTTCCTTATAATCAGACTTGACTCAAATAAACACTACAAGAATGAAAAAAAAAAGATTTAAGAAAATGAAGTCAGATTCATTATCTTATTTTTCAACCTAAGATTAATTCTTAGAATTCAAATACCAGAAAGATACAGTTTAAATTTTAAACACCAGAAATTGATGATTATGTGAGAAAACAGAGTAAATTCAGCTGGAAAAGAAGAGAAGATGAAAGAATCAGTTTACAGAGGAGAAAACCTCTTTAACAAAAAGGAAATGTCTTTTTTCAATCTTCCACTTATAATAATGGGGGTGTCTATAAGAAACCTCAATATGATTACATTTTTATATTATCATATTAATATTATTAGAAATCCTGCTAAGCATACTTAATATGTAAATATGATTGTAAAAAGTAAAAATATAAAGCATGGGATTACATTGGAATGTAAATTTTATAAAGCCAGCTAAATCTTCTCTTTTTATTGTTATAAAAATGAATATTTGATTTATTCATTATAAAATTATTTTTATATGCTGTATTAATTGTTTTTTAACCAGATTAGTCTAACTCTGCTATTGAGCTATTATTAGAGAAGTGAGTGAATAACTACAAAGACTCAGAAGAGAATCATAGACAAGACAAAAATTAATTTATTGACTGTGATTGTGAAGTATTTGAAGAAAGAAGAAATTTCATTTATTACATTTATTTATATCATACTTTTAAGTTAATATATCTCTTTATATTATTTATTAATTTTTGTTTATCTTATCGACTACTAATTATCACAACATTTAGGCAAAGTATATTCCTAGTAAGATTCCTTTGAAATTGAATATTTATCTAAATTCAAACATTATATATAAGCAGAAGTATAAATTACTTGCTTCATTTATTATAAAGATGTTTTTTCCTAATTTTGATATGGTGATGTTTGATATTTTAAATGCTGTTATCAATCTTATATTTGCTACACTCAACTTGTTTATTTCATTATATTTCAAATTAATTGTGGAGCTTTCCTTGTAAACTGATTATTTATCATTGAATACCTGCGGATGACTAGCTAGCATTAATGCTCACACCTGATGTCTGTGCTAAGAACTTGCAAACTTAAATTGTCTCAGATGCTTTTATGTAAATTAATAAGTAAGATTAACGTATCTATTATATAATTATAATTTATGATGTTAAAATTAAAATGTAAACAACAATCTTATTATGTTTTAATTAACTACTAAGTAATGATTAGCGGAGGGGTCTTGAAGTATTATTATAAGTAAAAATAGAGTATTGCACTCTTAAATTTCAGTTACTTAATTGTAATATAATTAGCCAACTTTATAATTTATTTGAAAAAATAAAAATAAAATAGTTAGATTATAATTAAAACTCTTGTTTCGAACTAAATTGTAAGATTTAAGTTAAGTAAACGATCTTATAAATTGAATGGAGTAGTTTATCTAACCAAAATCAGACAAGATACTAGAAATATGAATAAATCAATTAAAAAGACATGAATATTAACAACTACAATAAATCTTTATAAATTAATATTGAATACTTGCTTATTAATAGATTAAATTTAATAAATTTTCTTTTCAATAGTTAAATATAAATCATAGATATAAAAGCAATCTTATTATTTTGGAAGTGACTTACTTTTCTTTTAATAAAAGCTTTTCTACGTCTTCACATGTTTATCCTATTTGAACTCTACTATCAACCTCAACATTAAATTTCTAAGTGTATATATAGAATGGCCATGCTCAGGGTCACCGATGAATTTTAATTCCATCCTAAGCTAATACAACAATTTTAAATCAAATATTTATTAGTACTGCTTCATAGATATATACTTATATCAAGAATGATAACAAAAGTTAAAGTTAACTACTAGTATATATAACAAACTTTTTATTAACTATTAACGGTTTTAATCACAATTAATTAGAGGATAGCTTTATTATTAAATAAACTATTATATATTAAAACAAATAGATTTTAGGTGTATAAGTATAATTTTTGATGAGCTTTTTAATTAAAATAAATATTTATTATTAAAATTTACTTATTTAGACATTTTAAAAAGATTAAAATAATTATATTGTTTGCAATATATCATGCAGGTTTAAAGTAAATAATAAGAAGTTCAGATTAAAATGTTAAACTGTTTATTAAAATAAAATGAATTTAATAGTTGGTAAAGAGAATCTAGTATTTTTTTGCTTTAATTTAGAATTGAATACTAAGACTAAATTAAAATATTTCAAGTGAAGGTCAAAAAATAATTTGTAAAACAATTAATTATTATAAATTTAAATTAAAAAATCAAATTTTAAAAAAAATATTCATAGAAATAATTACAAAATAAAAATGATAAAAATAAGACCAGAATTGATATCTTCGGGAGTTTTTGGGAAATATAAATTGCAAGTTGAGTTTTGCCGGGGAAAGGTTCGGCTACTGGTCCAAATATTAAAAATCAAAAAATGGACAAATTGACCCCCCTATAACTTTTGAAAAGGACTTTATATTTGTTGTTCCAGTGTCACACTCTTGATCAGGAGCCCAAATTTAGTGGATTTGCTTAATTCCAGGTCACCTCATTAATTTCCTTGACCCTCTCCCGCTGCCTTGAAAACCCTAAAAATCGATGTTTAACATACTCACTCATCAGTTCTTATAATAAAACTTTAAATGCTTGTATCTTTGCGCGTTTTAAAGATAAATCAATTCTGATTTTATATTCGTGTTCAGCGAGGTCTAAATGACTAGAATTGATATTTTCGGGAGTTTTTGGGAAATATAAATTGCAAGTTGAGTTTTGCCGGGGAAAGGTTCGGCTCCTGGGCCAAATTATAAAAATCAAAAAATGGACAAATTGACCCCCCTATAACTTTTGAAAATGACTATATATTTGGTGTTCCAGTGTCACACTCTTGATCAGGAGCCCAAATTTAGTGGATTTGCTTAATTCCAGGTCACCTCATGAATTTCCGTGACCCTCTCCCGCTGCCATGAAAACCCTAAAAATCGATGTTTAACACACTCACTCATCAGTTCTTATAATAAAACTTCAAATGCCTATATCTTTGCGCGTTTTAAAGATAGATTAATTCTGATTTTATATTCGTGTTCAGCGAGGTATAAATGACTAGAAATGATATTTTCGGAAGTTTTTGGGAAATATAAATTGCAAATTGAGTTTTGTCGGTGAAAGGTTCGGCTCCGTGGCCAAATTTAAAAAATCAAAAAATGGACAAATTGACCCCCCTATAACTTTTGAAAATGACTATATATTTGGTGTTCCAGTGTCACACTCTTGATCAGGAGCCCAAATTTAGTGGATTTGCTTAATTCCAGGTCACCTCATGAATTTCCGTGACCCTCTCCCGCTGCCATGAAAACCATAAAAATTGATGTTTAACATACTCACTCATCAGTTCTTATAATAAAACTTCAAATGGCTGTATCTTTGCGCGTTATGAAGATAAATTAATTCTCATTTTATATTCGTGTTCAGCGAGGTCTAAATGACCAGAAATGATATTTCCGGAAGTTTTTGGGAAATATAAATTGCAAGTTGAGTTTTGTCGGGGAAAGGTTCGGCTCCAGGGCCAAATTTAAAAAATCAAAAAATGGACAAATTGACCCCCCTATAACTTTTGAAAATGACTATATATTTGGTGTTCCGGTGTCACACTCTTGATCAGGAGCCCAAATTTAGTGGATTTGCTTAATTCCAGGTCATCTCATGAATTTCCTTGACCCTCTCCCGCTGCCTTGAAAACCCTTAAAATCGATGTTTAACATACTCACTCATCAGTTCTTATAATAAAACTTAAAATGGCTGTATCTTTGCGCGTTTTAAAGATAGATTAATTCTGATTTTATATTCGTGTTCAGCGAGGTATAAATGACTAGAAATGATATTTTCGGAAGTTTTTGGGAAATATAAATTGCAAATTGAGTTTTGTCGGTGAAAGGTTCGGCTCCGTGGCCAAATTTAAAAAATCAAAAAATGGACAAATTGACCCCCCTATAACTTTTGAAAATGACTATATATCTGGTGTTCCAGTGTCACACTCTTGATCAGGAGCCCAAATTTAGTGGATTTGCTTAATTCCAGGTCACCTCATGAATTTCCTTGACCCTCTCCCGCTGCCTTGAAAACCCTAAAAATCGATGTTTAACACACTCACTCATCAGTTCTTATAATAAAACTTAAAGTGGCTGTATCTTTGCGCGTTTTGAAGATAAATTAATTCTGATTTTATATTCGTGTTCAGCGAGGTCTAAATGACCAGAATTGATATTTTTGGGAGTTTTTGGGAAATATAAATTGCAAGTTGAGTTTTGCCGGGGAAAGGTTCGGCTCCTGGGCCAAATTTAAAAAATGAAAAAATGGACAAATTGACCCCCCTATAACTTTTGAAAATGACTATATATCTGGTGTTCCGGTGTCACACTCTTGATTAAGAGCCCAAATTTAGTGGATTTGCTTAATTCCAGGTCACCTCATGAATTTCCGTGACCCTCTCCCGCTGCCATGAAAACCCTAAAAATCGAGGTTTAACACACTCACTCATCAGTTCTTATAATAAAACTTAAAATGCCTATATCTTCGCGCGTTTTAAAGATAGATTAATTCTGATTTTATATTCGTGTTCAGCGAGGTATAAATGACTAGAAATGATATTTTCGGAAGTTTTTGGGAAATATAAATTGCAAGTTGAGTTTTGCCGGGGAAAGGTTCGGCTCCTGGGCCAAATTTAAAAAATCAAAAAATGGACAAATTGACCACCCAATAACTTTTGAAAATGACTATATATCTGGTGTTCCGGTGTTACACTATTGATCAGGAGCCCAAATTTAGTGGATTTGCTTAATTCCAGGTCATCTCATGAATTTCCTTGACCCTCTCCCGCTGCCTTGAAAACCCTTAAAATCGATGTTTAACAGACTCACTCATCAGTTCTTATAATAAAACTTAAAATGGCTGTATCTATGCGCGTTTTGAAGATAAATTAATTCTGATTTTATATTCGTGTTCAGCGAGGTGTAAATGACCAGAATTGATATTTTTGGGAGTTTTTGGGAAATATAAATTGCAAGTTGAGTTTTGCCGGGGAAAGGTTCGGCTCCTGGGCCAAATTTTAAAAATCAAAAAATGGACAAATTGACCTTACTATAACTTTTGAAAATGACTATATATTTGGTGTTCTAGTGTCATAATCTTGATCAGGAGCCCAAATTTAGTGGATTTGCTTAATTCCAGGTCACCTCATGAATTTCCGTGACCCTCTCCCGATGCCATGAAAACCCTAAAAATCGATGTTTAACACACTCACTCATCAGTTCTTATTATAAAACTTCAAATGCTTGTATCTCTGCGCGTTATAAAGATAAATCAATTCTGATTTTATATTCGTGTTCAGCAAGGTCTAAATGACTAGAATTGATATTTTCGGGAGTTTTTGGGAATTTAAATTGCAAGTTGAGTTTTGCCGGGGAAAGGTTCGGCTCCAGGGCCAAATTT
>ARYC01011381.1:0-10508 GCA_000711775.1 Oxytricha trifallax
AGTAGCCTTGCTATAGACGTATAATTCAGAACAGGCTTAAGTTATTCACTATATTCATCACATCCATATCGCAACTTAAACAATAAATCTATATAGTCACTGTCATAAACTGACCCCAAACCTCGCATATACTCACTTAAATTACTAATATTTAAACATTAAACCCCTAGATAAACCCTATTAATAGTCTACTTTTATCAATCAAAAACTCAATCAAACTACTGAAAGGGTTTTGGGGTTTTGAATGGGGCTCACATCAGAGATGGTTTTAGGGGTTGCAGTTGTCATCTTCTACCTTTAGGTTTCCATAGGGCCCCCACCTCTGACCTCGGGCGTGTCTGCCCTATTAGGTAGTGTCGTTCGCGATCGCAAAGTCTGATCCATCGTTTCATCGTTGCCCCCTTCGCACATGTAGGTGTTCTGTTGGAAATGTGAGCTTTCTAACGGCCACCCGCATCTCAATGCTGTGCTCGACGATCTCCCTGTGGTGGGTGGTGACATTGTCGCCGAAGATGGTAGCCACCACATCGTGAATCTCCTTCTTTGATCTCTCTCCAACGGTCATGTTGTCCAGGAGGCAGCGCAGCCTGGCCTCGAAGATGGCGGCGTCGAGGGTGTGAGTGGGCGCAAAGTACGCCTGCATCTTGGGAGAGAGCTACTACATGTCCAGCTCTGGCGTTTAAGATGAGAGGAAAGGTATTATGTCATTCGAAACTCTGTTATCAGGGCTCAGCATCAGTACAGAAGGGATTGGGTTTTATTATAATAATTAGTAGAGGATATTAGGAATAAAATTTAATCAAATCAACTCATTAAATTTGGTAGCTTTTTAATTTGCGAAGGCCCCCTATATATATATTGTACTAAGTTTAATTACTTAAAAGCTACCAAATAAATTATAATAATAAAAATACAAAATTTATTTGAATTTGAATTTAAAATAACAACCACCTTTTATCCATTGATTTCATACTTTTATTATAATTTTAACAAGAACCTACATTACTTATATTTAATTAAATACTTTTATTTTATTATAACTCTTGGGCAGTTAAAGATTGGAACTTATTTAATTATTTAAAAGAGTATATTTTAAAGCAAGTAGAAATTGAAATTTAATGTACCTATAAATCTAATAGAAATATAATTCACGTAATAAAAAGTTTGAGAAATAATTTCAAAGATGAAAGAAGAGGTAACGAAAACTGTGATTGATAATGGATAAAAACAAATCAGTAATAACAACTACCCTCAGAAATATTTCCAATAGCATTCAAACAAATGCCTTCTTAAACTAGCAATAATTTATAGCATGCATTTCCATCGGGAAGTCACCACCACTGACTCTCTCATCACTTGGACTCATGCAAGGTATACAACTAATAAATACAGTTGCAGTAATAGCTTTTACTGCAATAGTAGTAAATTTAGCAACAATCTATGAATAATATGGGAATGCATTTCGATGAGTAGCAGTAAAATCATAAGCAATAATAGATTGGATCTGATTTCCTGAACTAATACTTGTCATAACAGCTGCTTTAACAACAATCAGCTAGCCTAGGTATTAGGGGTATCTTTGAGTAGCAACCCACTGGAATTCTTTTGTAGTCGAGAGGTATTCAATGCTACTGTAGCTACAGAAATTTCCTTTAATAAGATTCAGAAGTACTTATAAAAAATATCGCAATTATAACTCAAGCAGGAACAACTCTTTCCCAAACTATTGCCGATGAAGTGGACCAATCTGGGTAAAAAACAAGCAATATGTTGAGCAATTCGAAAATGGAGTCGAAGGTTATTCATGAGAAAACTGATGCTATCAAGAGCAAGATCAACGCATTCAAGCAAGAATGAGCGTGAGAGATTCAATGTTATTAAAATTATTTCATTAATTTATTAATTAATTTAAATATAGTCACTCTACTTAAATGTCTGTTCTATAAGCTTTAGTAATACATAATAAAAATTGAAGAATTATGATTTATAATAGGAAATTTATAATTTTAATCAAAAACTTAATATATTAAAAAGTATTCATATAGATCAGACGCAGGAGGAGCTACAGCACTCACTTAAAATGTAAGTTACAAAAACAATATCTTTAAATTTCTTTTTATAGTGGTCCGACCTGGTAAGACTGCAGGTGCTTCGTAGGGATACAATGAGGGAAACAACAAACAGTAAAAATGCTTGAAGATAAAGACGATGACGATGATGATGAAGACAGGATGCTTTTTTTAAGAAATTTCCATTTTCACTTTTATAATAAGTATTCTGATTAACTTTAATTAAATTATTAATTCACTAAATTTTCCAAATTATAAATTATGAATATTAAAATCTAGCTTAGATACGGGGTTCTCAATAGTGACAATATTAATTTAGACATGTAATCTCAGACATTAAATATATTCTAAAGTCTAGTATTATGCAGTAATGCAAACTGAATAACAGTGGTTAAATGCGAGAGCACCCTTAAAAAAACGCAGTTTTAAGTTGCTTAACTTGTTAGTTAAAGCAGTTATTGCTATTAGCTGATACTCTTGTTAAAAGGATGATAGAAAAATTTGAGATAAATTGTGTGTGTGTTATGATATACTACTATTCGAGTCATAGTATATATTCAGTCAAACTCAATGATATAATAACTATGATCCAAACTATTAAAAGATAAGCATTGCAAGATCAAGGACTTGTATAAATTCAAAAACAATTGCGGAAAAACTGCTCTCTTAAACAATTTGCTGAGGCCCATATGTCTGCTTAGGATGGTTAGTAAGTTCAATATAGAGAAATTATATATTTTCATAACATTTAAACTTTTCTTTCAAGGAACATCGCCAGCTATTATATCAATTATATTTAATTAAGACAAATTTTAATTAAAATTCATACTAAGTATAAGTTGTACTCAATGATATGCCTTTTATTACAAGGTATACAATAGTATACTGACCAATATTATAATAAAATAATATTTTATATGAATTTCAATATAAGATTAAGGAATCGCCTCATGAAGCAACTACAGCCAACAGAAAAATTAAAAGTATACTTAAGCTTAATTAAACTATTAAATAAAGATGAATAAAAGATCTTTGCCTTATAGCATAGTCATAACAGAGTCGGCGAGCTAACTAGATTAAAAAGATGCAAAACTTAACAATCTATCTGAAGCAAAGCATTGAGTTTATGAGATTTTATAATTTTAGGTGCCAATTAACTGCTAGAGGATGCCAGCATCTGAGTGAGAAATTTTGATAAGGCTACTTTAAAGAATATAATGATAAATTATAAGTAATCAATGCGAGGTTTGCTAGGGAGCCTATCTAGGATCTATTTTTCGAAAAACTTTTGGCACATGCAATTTAAATAACTAAAACCAACTATATTTATTAGTAACAATGTCCATGTGGCAGAGATGGGTTGAGTTTATACTTTAGCATAATTGAAGTTATTTTTGCAATGTAAGGAGAATTTTTTTAAAAAAAAACACTATAGTTTATGAAATTCTGTTATACTTGGTTCAGATGCTATGGAAACTGCAACACTAGAATGCATAAAAGACGCAATTCTAACTAATGCATCAGAAATACTAGAAATACTTATATTTTGCAAGAGGTAAAATTATAAGAGAAGGGATGTAATACTCCAAGACAATATGAGGTGATACTCATCCATTTATAGCTTTATATTTATTTAGCTGTTTTAAGATTGATCAAATAATAATAATTTTTTAGTTAAATATTAATCACATCGATTAATCAGAAGTTAGGACTGTCTGAGTAAATGGATCAGAAACAAATGTGAGTGGACTACTAAGTATTTAATGCAAAACACGTGTTGCATAGCTGATAAAATCACTCCCACGCAAATGAGAGTGATACGCTCAAGATACCTAATAATTATAAATTGGTAAAAAATTTAAAATCATAATCAATTTGTTTCATGTATTTATGCTACTCTCTTTCTAATTAATAATTACTCTAAACTTACGTAGTCATCACTTCATTCTTATTTATAAAGATTAACAGCTTCCTTTTTCAAATTAAATTCAGACTTTTATTATTTTTTATATTAAATAATAATTCATTACTTTAATTTTGATAAAGGGTCTTATTTTTGTGATATCTAAAAGTTCTTAAAAGATGCATAATGTTTATTATATTATGAATAAAGTTTATTTCAATAATTTTTAAAAATCATTAAATTTTAAATATTTTCTTAAACATTAAAATATAGGTTACTTTACTCTTTAAGGACTCATGCTATCCAAAAATCATATATTCAAAGAATTAGAAGGTGCCTGCCCATTTCAATATAAATTATATAGATTTAGAATGATAAGAATAAAAAAAATATGGTTAAATTAAATAATGTATAAATATATTGTATATCAAGACATCTTACAGAGATTCCAATAGCAATAATTAATAGTTTAAACTGCTAATTTTTTGGGCATTATTTATAGTTATAATTTAATTTTCAGGATAAAAAAAATATTAAATTAAATTTTGAGCAGTTTTTTAAAAACATTTCTTAAATTTTTTTATTTCAAAAGTTCTTTTAAATTAAGATTTTTAATATATTGGTGAGCTTTATGGGATAAACATTTAAATTTATAAAATGAAAAATGGTTCATTATTTGATATTTTGCTAAGTTTTTTCTTTTTCCCTCACAAAGAATTGTAATAATACCTTAATATATTTAAGAACCCATATTTCAACTTTATTAAAATCTTTATATATATTATATAATGATGATTAGAATAAACCTATTTTATAAAAATACTTAAAATCATTAAAAAAGACAAAATTATTAATTGGGGATGGGAAATGAGAAATTTTAATTTAAATAACGAAGATGTGAATTAACCAAGAAATGAATCTAAAAAACAAAATATTATAGAAATACATTTGAAATTGGAAAATTAATTATAATTAAATTAATAATAAATCAAAATCGTGGCAGTTAAATTTAGCCAATTAAACGATCTTGGGCTCATTTGATAGTGAATTCAAATTCAGCTGGACTTTACTATTGGCGGTACTATTTTATCTCATCCCTTGAGTGAGATAATCGACTTTAATGTGAGGGTAGAATTGAAATAATTTAGAGGCATTTAATTAAAGTGAAATTATCTCTCCCTCGATGCGATAGAATACTACCGCCAATAGTAAAGTCCAGCTAAATTTGAATTCTCTATCGAATGAGCCCAAGATCGTTTAAATTGGTTAAATTTAACTGCCACGATTTTGATATATTATTAATTTAATTATAATTAATTTTCCAAATTCAAATGTATTTCTACAATAATACTTACTTTTGATGAAAATATATATTGTACTATTGAGATAAAAATGAGGTCCTTCATTTTATTTTCTACAAATCTATAATGGAAGCATTTTATATATGCAATACTTTATTATACATTGTTATAAAAAACAACAAATTAATTAATATATACAATTAAATTATAGATAAATAAAAAGAAAATTTTTTTTAGATATATAAAAATATAGTAAGCTGTGGGCTAAGAGCTTAACTTGAAAATAAAATAAAAATATCTATTATCATATTTTTATATTAATTATAATAATATTTATAAATTATTACTAAGGTAAAAACATAAAATGAATTAATAGAAATTTCGAAAAATTCATTAAAAATAAGCAATTCAATATAAACTTATTTATAAAACATCAAATATCGAATTATTAAAAAATTAAAGGCATTAAAGGAATTATTAAATTAGAAAGTTAATTGCTAGGTGATACCAACCACTTGGGACTTTCAAATAGAGCTTTCTACTACATTAATGCCTATCGAGGGCAGGTAGGGGGTTGCTGGGCGCAACGCATGAGGGACCAGTCGGCGGAGTTCAATCTGTCAGCGTACAATCTTCGAGTGAGCTGGATCCTAAGATTTTCCTGCATTAGATGAGTCTACTGGCTTGAGTTCAGTTTACTAGGCAATAGGGAGCAAGATGAAGGTGCGCTCTGCCTTCGAAAGTGATAAGACGAAAACCATTGAAGCCAACGATAAGGATTTTTCTCCCACACCGGGTTAGGGTGCTGAAGCTACCACTGCGAAAGGATAGGGATTACGTTTCCCAGCAGCGGTGGGACCGGTAAGCATTTTTCTCCATCTTCTGTTATTAAGTTGGATCTCACGAGCTCTGTCCCCAGATACAAACTGGGATGACATCTTGATTTTGGGAGAAACTAGGTAATAGCGAGAATGGTTTTTTCGTAGTTTTCTACTTCAATACTGCAACGTCACAGAATTTGCCACGTCAACTCACTCAGATACGTCTACGTCACGACTAAGATTGATGGTTTGATTTTAGTATTAAACAGTGATATGTTAAAATTTATTTGATTTTAATCATTAAATACAAAGGGATTAAAAAGTAAAAGTTAAAAAAAAGTAAAAAATAATAAAAGAAATATCTATAAGCTCCTAATTTTTTCAAAAATAAAAAATTTAATATGAAATAGAAGTAAAAAAGATAAATTGCTAAGGTAAAAATATAATGAATCAGAAAAAATAAAATAAAATGATAATAAAAATAGTTAAAGTAATAAAAATTAATTTAAGATTTATTAATAAAGAAATAACTTAAATTAATTCACTCAAACACTGACCCGAGAAATGGCACTTTCGACCAGCTATTTTAAAAAATGATATTTGGCAAAATTAGAGTAATTTAGAAAAAGTGATGGCATTTTTAAAACAATTTCCTAACATGACGTGGTTTAGTCCCTAAGAAGGTTTCTTTTAAATTACCAATGATTCAAATGATGGCAAGACAAGCATATTTGCAAGTTTCTAATTATTTAATTTATAGCAAGCAAGAAAAGCATACTTGCGGGCTTAATCAACCAATGAGACATGCCTAACAGCGTCATCAAAAATATATTGTTTGATAAAAGTATAATAATTTGTATAAGTGATGTCATTTTGCAAACAATTTTCTTAGGAGTCGTGGTTTTGTCACTTAGCATGGTTCTTTATGTATTCATATGATTCAAATGATGGTATGCAAGAGAAGCAGACATTTTGTCCTCATGATATTAATGGCACACGCAGATCATCTAAATTGAGAAATTATTATGTGACAAAATTATAGTAACTACAAATCAATTAATGGTTTGAATTAATTATTTATTCACAATCTTAAAATTATGGAATAATTTACTCTTTAAATAATTACAATCAGGATGTAAACTTTATTATTAAAGATTTTTTCTTACATCTTTATTTTAAATTTATTCTATTCATGATAAATTATTGATATATTTATATATATTTTAATATATGTTATTAATATAAGATATATTTATTGAGAATATTAAATTTGAGATTGAATATTTATTTGAAATTTATTTTTTAAAATATATATTTTTCTTATTATTTATATTTTTTGTTTGTAGTTGAAGTAGATGTAATGGAATTAACTGAGTTTTATTTGAATAAAATTGCAAACAACAGCAACTAAGTGAATTATATTCAATATGCTTGGTACTTATGATCATAACCTACATCACTAAGAAAATTTATTAATGTTTTTAGATTGCAATCTTACTGAAGCTATATAATATTAATAATTATACAATATTATTTAATGTTTAGTCAACAAATTCATTAATTGAAGTTAAACTTTTATTTTTATGTTTGATTAATTGATCTTAAAGCTATTGATAGATAATATAAATTTAAATTATCTTTTGATGAGTAAAATAACAAAGAATATATTTAATATTTTATTAAAATTTAGTAAATTAGTTATTATTTGCCAAATAAAATGATAATAAAAATGTATAAGTTATGAGGAATTATAAATAAAATAATTAACATCAATTAGAATATTTCTTAATAAATTTTTTATTTTTGGTGCTATTTTGATTTATTCTTATATCTTTAGTTTAATTTTAATTATATTATGATTTCTTTATATTTGCTTGTATATATTTTAATTATTTATTTTAAATGATGATATTAAAGTTAAAACAATATATTATCCTTTATTTCAGCTTATTTTATAAATATAAGTAACTATAATAGCAAAACTAAGTCTTGTATATTATTTATAAAAAATGAATAATTGTTTATATAAGATATATTTCACTGTTTCTAAAAAATATTTACCTTTTAATTTTGAAAATAAATTCACAAAGTCTTATGTTTCTAGTTCAAAATTATAGCTTTTCTAACTTAATAGCAATTTCAATTTAATTTTTTATTTATTTATTTACCATTTACGTATTGAGTGTGGAAGTTGTGATTGTATAAGAATTGTATGTCTCTATTTTTTCTAAGTTTGTTTTTATGAAATTAAATGAAAAGAGATTCAAGAAATTCGCATATATTAATATTTAAAAAAAATTATATTTTAATGAGAGAATAAATTAATCTTTAATTGTATATAATATAGTAATATCAAACTTAATTTGACAAGAACCAATTTGTTAATAAATATATTATTAGACTATTAAATTCCTTTTTTTCTCAATCAACTAAATTTAATTAAATCTAACATAATTTCAAAATGTTTCATCTATCTGATGATTTGATTTGAAAAATTAATCACTCACCATCCCAAAATGATTCTTGGTTTTCGATAGAAATCGGTAATGATCTCCATCAAATTACCTCAAATGAAGTATCTTTAGCAATTCTTGAATATGAATTATCACTCATTTAAAAGAACGTATACTAAAAGGCATCCAGTCCAAAGATTTCTCTCTAACTTCCAAAGTAATTTTTGATTGTATATAAGTAAATATTTGAATTAATATAAATAACACCAATTTATGATAATTCTTTGTAGATACTATCATAAACTCATCATAAGTTAAGATATATCAAATTCCTTAATAAATAAGTTTCCCTCTCAATCATAAATTTTATGTCTGGCTTTGTTGAATTTGTATGGTTTAAATAATAAATTTTATATTTCCAAAAAGATATACTGTCTTTATAAAAGCGTAAAACTTAAATTATTACTTAACACAAACGTTCTTCCCTGTCCACTAAATATTTCGTAATAAAAAAGTACTTAATTTGAATAGAAAATCAAAATATAATAAATTAAAAAAATTAAAATACAAAATTAGATTAAGGTAATTAAAAAAGGCGGGCAGAGATGGAAGAGTAGAAACAGCCAAGAAGGAAGCTACCAGTATACGCTGAAAAGAAGGCAGAAATCAAACCAGAAAGTCAAAAATTTATGAAAGATTATTTTGAATATTATAAAAAGAAACCCATAGTATCAAACCTAAACATTCCCACTAAACTAAGTGAACCATAACAGCTATAAAAACTTAGAAAAATTTAGTATTACACTAGATAATGGTCGTCATCTTCATTTATATCAACCTATAAGAGAAGTCGAGGGCTGGGTGAAACGGAATGAGAGATTTGCAGAAAAGTAAAGGAGCAAACTTAGAACTTAAGTGATAAGCAACAAGAGGTAGATACCATCAAAGACCTTTGAGTTTAGCATTTGCGTATAAAATGTGAGGGGACTTAACTCGAAGTTGAAACAAGATCAGATGATGAGAGATATCGAATTGAAACAACTAGATTTTATTGGACTCGTGGAAACGAGACTCCAAAGAATAATAGCGCCTAATAATAGGAATGTAACACAGACACAATAAAGTGGTGGCAGATTCTAAATGAAAGCGATAAAAACTTTAAGAAAGTTTGTGACTTGGAACATATTAAACTTAGAAGGATTCCCACTCCACATTTTCACAGTATATATACCACCATACTGGAACGAAGAAGTAAAGGAACTACAAAACAGACTACTGTACATGATAAAATCTCTGAAACTCAAATGCAAGAATTAGAGAATTATAGTTATGGGAGATTTCAACTATCACATTAAAGAATTAAGCAAAAGACTAGAGAAGGAAGGATTAAAGACATCGATCCCCCAAGGAGTAGAAACTCACTCTAAGGGAAATTAATTAGATCAAATATTATCAAACCTGGAAACGATAAGCTGGGAAACTGACCAGCTCAGACTGACAGACCATAAGTTGATTTTAGCAAAACTTAGAATTATATACTAGGAGAGATACCTAAAGTTAACAGACAAAGAGAAGGGATATAGAATATCAGATATAAGAAAATAATGCCAGAAAACGTTCATTGAATAAGGGAGGAAGATAACGAAAGAAGATTTAGACAACCCTATAATTCGATGTTTCGAGGACTAGTTAGAAAGGCACAGTAAGACCAAGCATTGGTATAATCAACTCCCAGAATGGGTAATTAGAAACAACAGACTGGAACATAACAACCCCTTTTAAGAAAAAAAAGTCGAATGGAATAACGCTATTAGAGAAATGGAATAAAGCTTAGATAGAAATGACATCAAAGGATTCTTCTATTTAGTGAAGAAACTAACTAAGAGTAGAAAACAGGCCGAACCAATCAAAGGCATTTAATTGGATGGTGAAAGGATAAACTTATGAGAAGAGGCTGAAAT
>ARYC01011383.1:0-17295 GCA_000711775.1 Oxytricha trifallax
GTTGGCATTTTGCTGGTTAATTTGTTGAAGATAGTAAGATAGCTTTAACTTCTTGGCAACTTTTTATTTTGAAGAGGCTTAATCTTTTGCAGTCATTTTATAATTATGTATAATATTAATTAAGAATAAAAATAATTATAAATTAAACTATATTTACAAGTATCTCAAAATCATTACAGTTAGGATTAAATAGATTAATTGTGTATTTGCAGTTCTCTATTTTTACATTTTTTTTGGTATTTTATCAATATTGTAAAGAATTTTTTGAAATATAATAATTGTATTAAGTTAAATTAAATCAGTAAATAAATATTCACTTTTAATCAAAATGGAAAAGAGAGATTTATATAGCATTTTAAATTATTTCCATGTCTTTATACTCTTCTTTGGCTATATCATTTTTATTTATTCTTACCTTATCTTCTTAGTAGTGAAGTATTTTCTATGACAAACGCGATGAAGATAATTTCATTAAAATATTTTAGTAAAGACTGAAGAATATATATTTTCAAAAATCATAAACTAATATTTATCTCACTCTTTAAAAACTGTAACTATACTTCGCTGAATTAGAAATTTTTTTTGCAATTGTAAATAAAATCTATTTCAATATTATTGATATTAAGAGCAGTTTGTAATTTTGAAACAATTCTTGCAAAAATGCACTAAATTTATAGACATTTTTTGTTATAATTTATATCTTCATTTATAACTACCAACATAATGCCAATTTTTATATTTTTAATTTATACAATTTCCTATTCTTTTTTAGTTTATCAATATTATATAAATATATATATATATAAAATGAAATATTTATCGGACAGAATTCCAAAGAAACTTTCATCAGTGACCAGAGATAAGCCTGACCAGTCATCAATCAACCTCATATAGAAGTGATCAATAAACATCTTAACGCCAAAGTTGAATACTACAAGAGCAATGTTAGATTCAAGTGCGCGTGCAAGAGAATGACAAGGAGCAAGTGACATGAATGATATCTGCGTCATTATAGAGCTGCCTTCAGAACCGGTGCTAAGCTGTTCATTGAGCAGTTGTTCAGTACCTATACGGCCAAGATGATCTACAAGATATCTTTGGGAGCGTACAGTTACATTAATGATGAGAAAGTCAACCCTGAAAGCTAAGCAGGCATTGATGAGGTTGATCTAGTGGTCAGTATTAAATATATATAGAAGATAATTAAGTCAATTATCTTGCAGAGAAAAAACAGATATCATTAAAGCTTTGAGAGATACTTGAGCCAATAGTGAAGTGAGTTAGGAATTATTAAGTTATAGTTATAATAATATTTGATTTATTTCAATTTTATTATCACCTAACCTCTGGAAAAAATAACCAATAAATTTTTTTAGTAATTATTCTTAAAAAAGTAATTAATAATTAATATAAATTTTCACTAAATATTATAAAATATAGATTAAAAAAAGATTATGTACAAAGATGAAAGACAAAATCTTACTTAAAATTAGGATTAGAATAAGGAATTCGCTAGGTCTAAGCTAAATTATCAAGGAAACTATAAAAAATATATGAAATATGCTTAGGTGAGTTCAGAATTTGTAATTATTGCATAAAGTTTTAAAATTATAAAAACAAATTAACATAAAAAAGAATTAAATTTTTTATTCTTTTTGATAAGATAGTTTACATTTAAAAGAATCCTAATATTTGTAAAGAAGCTTTATTTCGTTAGTAAAATGAGAAGATTTTATTTTTAATAAAATAGCAGTAACTTCTAAAAGAAATGAGAACTAACTCACCAAATCTTCTTTAAGAGGGATAGACAAAATAAAATGGAAAAACATAAAAATCATCTATCAAATTAATTCAAATATATTGTTTTAAATTTAAATATATACCTATAAATTTAAATCAAATCAATAAAATAGAAGAGATTGTAATATTATAATTAATAAATAAAATTATTAAGCAAATTAAGATTATATGAACTTCCAATGTCTCAACAGCTCTATAGATTAACGTGCTTTGGAATAAAAATAATATTATTAATATTGATGAAATAGAATTGAATCTGCGAAATTTGAGAAATAAAGTGCAAGCTCAAATATCTAAATATAACTGCCTTAGCTAGAGATGCATTAGGATAGAATTTGGTCAGTATGGCTTGCCGTTATGTTTTAGATGTCACACCATTTATAATCTAGACATTTAACTGATTACTCATCAGATTAGTCACTATACTCAACTTGACTGTCCAAATACTGATTTATAATGAAAAATACAGCGACTTGACCACATAACCGTATATTTTTGGTCAAATTCTCCTAATTTTTTCATTAATTAATTTATTGGTAATTAAATATATTCGAAATAGTTAATAAGTTTTTACAATTATACCATTCCACCATTTTTCAATTGACCACGTTGTTATGTGGTTAATTAATTTGTTAAAAGTGATATATAATATATTTATTCCTTATTTTATTAAAAATTTTAGGAACAGTAATGGCGCTGGAATTCCAAATCATTGTTATCACGGTGATAATTCACATTTAAAGAGAGAATTAGTTCATACTATAGAAGTCAAAGAATAGAGTTAGATATTTTTCTTCTATCAGGCTCAAATGTTGATTGATGATAGCCTCCAACAAAATGTTGACTTCATGAAATATTCCTAACCTAATAACTTTGATGCTTATCTCATTAAATTAAATAATTTCACTATTCTATCTTGGCTCATTACTTTCAGTTTCTCTAAAATTCACTATATCGAGGCAAACTCTCTTCTTACCATTATTTGAGGTTACATCTATTGTTTCATAAACACAGCTATATAATAACGTTTTTCTTAAATATGATACCACAGACGGTATCTATTTTTAAAAGTAAATCAATCAACTACTTCAATGCTAATACTGGTAGCTTCTAAATTAATTAATTGATAAATGTACTACTTATTATACCATTAAAAACATGGAACTTCTGACATAATTACAATACTCCTTAGTATGAGATAACAGTCACAAAATTGCAACAACCAATGATTTCGCATTCCAGCGCCATTACTACTACTAATATTTTTAATAAAATACGGTATAAATATATTATATATCACTTTTTACAAATCAATTGACCACAAAACAACAGGTCAATTAGGTCAAGCGGGTCTAATAGTAAATACTTATTAATTATTCGAATATATTTAATTAATGAAAAAATCCGGAAAATTTGACCCAAAGTCTACGATTATGTGGTAAAGTCGCTGTATTTACCATTATAAATATGTATTTAGAGAGGCATCTCTATCTATTGGCATCTAAATATTTAGATATTAAAACTTACAGTTTATTTATCAAATTTTACCAATTCAATTCTATTTTCATCAATAGTAAGAAGGAGTACACGGTCAATCCTATCATAATGTTGAAGATCTCGCTTATCAAACTATGTTGTGCTTTATTAGAATAAATTAAGCTATTACTATTCTTTTTTCCTCAATTAATAGATGTGGCAAAATATTCAAGTTCTCAGAAAGAAAATATATATTACAATATAAAAGAACAGTTTTAAAGCCATTTTTTCGAATTTTTTAGATTATTTAGATTTTGCATAAAATTTAGTTTTAAAAAAAGATATTAACTATTAACCTCATATAAACTCTCCCTTATAGATGAATATAATTCAGGATAAAGTGAAGAGCAAATGAGGCCAATTATTGATTCTGAAAGTCCATAGAAACTTAAAGGTAATATAAAGAATTTTACACAATCGCATTCTCAATATAGAATTAATAACTAATAATGATGATTTGCTATTACTTAAATTTAATTTCCGTCAAAAGCTGACTACTCCCTTCGATTGAAAGATTTTTGTTGCTGAGATACATCAATATTGAGATTGTAAAACCTCGTAAATATAGGTATTTCTAAAATTTATATTGATTCATTTCCTGGCTTTCTCATAAAAGTTTGATCGCGATAAATCTTTACCGTCACAAGAGGAGGTTCAAATGAATACTATTGTTGCATTTTAGATTTAAATAGGATTCATTATTATGGACATGAAGAAGGTAGGCAAGTGTGAGCTACCCCAGCTTTGTTATTAATAAATCTCTTTAAATTTGCATAAGGAAAATTTAATTAATAAATCTTAATTTTACTAGTGATCTTATTTTTAATTTGAATCAATAGTAGTAACTTTAGAATAACCCTAGTGTACTAGAAGTTGAGATCTCTTCAATAAATATTTAATAGTCATTCTAGATCAGCCATTTTAATAACTTTAATGAATTGGATAAATAAGGTTGTGAGGAGCTGCTCCGAGTTGACTCATGAGAAAGAGTAAGTCAAACTTTGAAGGAGAGTTACATCTAATATTCTAAGTGAAAGAAATTGAATAGAATGCTGCTGTCTTTACAAGAATTTAATCAAATACTCAAACCAATATTGTTTTATTGTCATTTCAAAAACAGTAATAACTGCTTGAAATATTGTTTATCCATCATATCTTTTTAAATAATTGTTAATTAATACCCTTTGGTATTTATTTGAATATTGAGCAATCTCAAATAATTCTAAAATCTCACTATTTAATTTGTAATCAAACTATCAATCTTGTACTGATGTGTCAGAATGAAATGACATTGTAATCCTTCACGTGTAATCGAGAAGAAAAAAAACTCATACAAAAACTCGTCACCTTCAGAATCACATTATCTTATAACCAGGATGTGATTACTCACCTTTACGGATGTAATTCCAGAGTCTGTGAGATTCAGTACCGCTGAAGATTGCAGTAAAAAATGCTTCTAGATCAACCGCTTCTGGTAATGTAGTCCCTGTCCTTGCGCAGTTGTTGCTTAGTACCCTTCCTAGGAGGAGAAAATATCTTGCCGTTGGCTTCTCTGGTTCTAATCATCTCCATTTTGAAGGCTAGCATCATCTCATCCTGCTCCCTATCAACTAGCAAATAAAACCCACGCTAAGAAGCTCATCAAATCGTTAATGTGCAGTATGCCCAAGGGAATTAGGAACTGACCGATTATACCAAGCCGACAGACTCTTTATGCGATGGACTCTGTAATCCCATTCTTATACTCAGAAGGCCTTAGTATGAAAGAAATCTCTATTAGAAAGCAGTCAGACTCAGGTTATTTCAATCACCCTATCTAACAGTTAACTTTCTTATTTAATATTATACCCTTAAGGATCAATATTAAATATTTTGAATCTATAACTTTTCAAAAAATGACAGAGTTTGTCATAAATGCAATTAAATTTTCAATATTATCTGAAGAAGTAATTGCTGAATAGTTGGTGCTTTTAATATTTATGTCATAGATTTAGCTATATGATACCCATCTAGCAACTCTAGTTTTAATTCAATTGTCTCTTTTTTGCATTATCAATAAAATAGAAGCTTGATTTTATAGTAGCGGCATCTCAAGTAAAGCAGTTATCATGAATTTGGGTACCATAAAACGTATTGTTAATATATAAGGCATTATATATTAGTTGAAGATAGATTCATTTCAAGCAGATCCTATAAACCATTTTAAGTATTGGGTTATCATTAATATATAAATTACAGTAATATCATCATTTGAAACTATTTTATGTCAGAAACTATATGAAAAAAATTATGTTTCTAATTCATCAATTGCTTTACATGAAAAATTATAAATTGAAATATTTAAAGAAGCTCTTTAGTACTATTCCACTAATTGCTAAATCTCCATTGAAAGAATTAGAAGTGGTAGTTATCCAGGCTGTATAAGCTGAATTAGATATTAATTTTGTGCAGGATATAGTCTCTGCCTTCTTTATATCAACGAAATTTTAATCTGCCATATTTTGGGTGTGATTGCAGAGATAAATAAAAAAGCCAAAGATAGAGAAACGCTAGAATCCAAAAGAGTTGCTTGATTTTATTTTACAGTCAAAGTTATATCTTAACACATGGGGAATCTACATTGAATTCATCATAAACTGAAACTCTTTTTGTGTGCAAATTGCTTCCAGCATTGTTACATGCATGGCTGCATGCATGTAACAATTATCCCTTGATATTAAATTATGTCTATTATGATGATTAAAGCAAAAACTTAAATATCTGTGTTCTCTCATAAATTCACATCAAATTTACTTAATACATTACTCCTTGAAACATTATTAATATTAAAATCTAGGTTTTTATCAAGGAATGATATAGAGTATGCGTTTTCTAAAAATATACAATGCTTTTGGCTGTTTTTTAGCTTCAATTTCAATTGCAAAGTGAATTTATTAAATATTATTTATTCTATATCATACACCTATAGTTAAAGATAGTTATATCATCAGTAGCTATTACAATATATACAAATGTGTATGTTCCAACATGTGTGTTTTCTTTGGGAGTAACTTCTAGTGTCCGTCCTTAAAACAATAAATTTAATTAATGAAAAAAAACAAGAATTAATGCTATCTAAGTTTAAAGTGCGGTTATATTATATTTTAATGTTTTATTAATATAATAATACAGAGAAGAAGATTAGTTAGCTTGATAATTAAGAAAAGACAAGAAATTCTATAACTTTATCATCTGCTCCTGCAACTATTGCGTTCTCTGGTGAGCCAGATGCTTTTCCATTAGCATCTTTGATGCTCTCTGGTTGATTAGGGTGATTGTATTCTTAACATTTTACATAGTTTCTTTGTATAAGTACTCATTTGAGGATTTAATTGTAATCTAGAAATCTTAAGCATTCTGTAGGTATTTATCCTCAAATTATGACTAATAGATTCACAAAACTACTCAGTGTATTCAATCCAATGTTGTGATAAACTACCATCAATGTCACTTTGTGAAGGAATAGAAGAATAGCAGATGGTGTTAGGAGAGATCAAATAAATAGTATTGTTTATGTTAGGTAAATCCCACTGCTACCTCAGTTGACTTGAAGATTTCACAACAAAAAATGCTCATTCTCATTTTCGAAGGATAAAGATAAATAAATTAATATTGTGAAGAGAATTTGGATGTGTTGATGCTAATAATGGGGATTATCTATAAGTATAAAGATAAAAAGCACTTGTAGTTAACAGTATCATATTTACTAATATTATTATATATAAAATAGAAATGGTATTATTCTAATAAAGAAAAGCACATAAAGTATATTGGGAAATAGTTTATCAACATTTTATTTATATTTTTAAGGTATAATTTTTGAGAATAGAGTAAATAAGAACAATTTAAATATAAATTTAACAAGGGAGAAAATATTTTAATCGTTAAAGATCATCAAATTTAATTGCCAATTGAAACTACTCCATCTCTCAGATTATGATTGCGAGCAAAGACCTAGAGCACGAATCCTCAAGGGCATAAACTTTCGGCGAGTGCATATTGTTCATCAGGCTTTTGTGATGCATTCCTTATTGGTGCTGCAACTACGTTGGGGACTTTGAATCCATCTTTTCTAATTTAATAATTACCAATGCCAAAGATGAATAACTTTTCAAATGCATGCCTGGTAGCATGTCCATTCCCTCATCTAACTTGCCCATTAATTTTTGTTTTTTTATCAATATAAATTCATCAACATCTAAATATAGTTATTAAATAGGAATAAAAACTTACGTGTAACCGAGCTTGCCCATCATGTTCAAAGCCATTTCTTATTTAGCATTTACAACCCACATTATAACATTTTTTTAAAGTAGATTGAACGGTATCTAAAGTATCTATTTGTCCTTTAATAAATCATAAGTAGGTTTATATCCCTTTTTGACATTGACATTAAAGTTATCTAATGGTGGATCAATAATGATAACATCAAATAATTTTCCCCCAAATCTAATCTATGCCATCGAAATTTCTCTCCAGATTTCAAAATGTGTGACATCTGCAACAATAGGTATTGACTTTTTGTTTGTTAATTTCTGAATAATATTTAAAGCATTTTGTTGATTGGCTGTTAATTAAGGATCTTGCATTTTATTATCAAACTATTTTAATTCTTGATTACTTTAATTATTATTTTTCTTTAAAACTTGTTATAGGATTGATGATTATTCAAAAGTTATGTCTTCTTTTGTTAGCTTGATATTTTAGTAACCTTGGGTAATATTACAGGCAGAACTGAATGAAAGGGTTTTAGCATGTTAACATAGTAGTCTGCCTCGAGTCTCATGTCATTTATGATGATTGGAAATTTGTATTACTCTTTATTATCTTTGATTTTATTCTTATCATCAGCAACTTTCAAGTATGGGTCATACATATCTCCTGCGAGCAGTTTTTTTTGTAGAACAAGGATCAAAGGGCAATTATTAAATTTTATGAATGAATGGATCTGATTTGAATTCGTTAATATATTTTTAGTATTTCTCATTGATGCAGTTCTATGCTATTTACAAAGTTATCTCATCCTCATTGATATTTGGTATGTCATTGTGGTTTTGTTATTGTTAAGAATTCAAGATATCTTACTATTTACATTCGTTAATAGGTTCATTATTGATTAAATTCTGAACATTTTCCTGTTCTCTTTATTCAACTTCATTAATTTAAGATCAGTCAGCAATTCTTTCTGAAATAATTCTATTAATAAAATTGAAAATTATTGATGACAATTTATATAGTAGGTTTCAAGCTCATTATCCTTCATAAAGGCAAAGTCTTGGAAGTTTAGACTTGAATTTAATATCATAAATGACTTATTGTTAAAATTTTCTCTAATTTGTCTAATGGCTTCACTATTTGTTATTGAATGGAATCTCTCATTGTGTTTTGATTTATTTTTTTACAATAGAAATGATTTCTTGTAATTTTTAGTAACATAGCAGTTGAGACAAAAAATATTTGCTGAATTCAGAGTTGGCTTCTTTTTTTGTCATCTTCATTCTCATCCTTTAGAGGGAGGGATTTTATTTTATAAATTAATTTACTTATTTGTCAATTAGTGAGAACATCAGATATTAATTTCTCAACATCAACCCATCAAAATAAATATACATTATTTTGACGCTGCTCTGTTAGATAATTTGTTAAAAACATAATTTCCTGGTTTTACATTTTCTTTATCAACACTATTGGGTTAAATGTTTGATTTTCGTTGATAGGCATAGCTTTTTGCAAAATTATTATATTTTATAGGTTTTTCAAAATTTTATTTAGATATTTTAGTATTTAAAGAGAATCGGCTTCTTAATTATGCTTTTAATCTTGAAATGGCAAGTTCAGTGGTCAAGTAAATAGGAATCAATTTAATTTGTCACAATTATGATAAATGATAGGAAAAATAGATAATTATAAATATTTGATTAAAATTAAAAAGGATTCTTGTTGTGTCAAACAAAAATGGAAATCTGAAAACAGTTTCATCATCAAATTAATTAATGTTAATTGGCATCATATCACACTCAGAATCGTTATCGTAAATTACTCCTTCAGTTCCACTTTAAAGTTTGTGACTTGCGCCACCACTGATCTTACCAGCTTGGACTTCTACAAAAATATAATTTCAGATATTTATTTTGTAACTTACATTATTTGTGAGTGACTCAGAGCCATCATCTTAGACATCTTTCCTTTCTTTATTCATCTTAATCAAATATTTATAATTATCAATTTTTCCTATTATTTATCATAAATGCTTTATTTGAAGGTAGTGATTTAGTATTGACAGTTTTTATCCCCAAGCAAATTAACTTTGCCACTTTGAAACTTGTTGATTATTGACAATTTGAATCAAATATTTTGATGCTCATTTTACTTTTCAAAATAATATATACAACATTCTTGACAAAATTTCAGCGTCATGCTTTAATAAGACTTAACGGTCTTCATTCGCAATGAATAATATAAAGCCAAAAACTGATTTCTAATATTATTTTATGCAAACATTCAATAAGAGCAATATATAGACTAATTGCTTTAAACTTTGAAAGTTAAAGCAACACTTCCAATATATAAGAATTGTATGATTTCAATAAAGCAAGGATTTATCACAAAATACCTAAGGTGAAAGTTTTAAGATTTAATTGAAACGATATGTCTAATTTTTTTGAAGAAGAAGGGCATTAGTTTTCAGATGAAAAGAAGCATTTCGTAGTCTTTTCAGCATATATTCATAACGGCATGCTTCGTTGATTGATTTTAGTTATTTAGGACCGATGATGAGTTAGGTTTCATTGTTACGAATACTTTTTTTAATTTCTTGATTTTTGGCAGGTACTAGTATTTGAGCTTTTATATCATATTATTAATACCAAGGATTGGATTGTTTTAGTTTTTTATGAACTAACTAAGGCAGTTTCTTCATAATTATTCATAAAGCTGATGGCCAAATTCTCATGATCATTATCTACCTAGGCTATTTCCTAAATTTAGCTAACTAATCCCTGCTATACCTTCAATATCTGCGATATCTGCGAAACCTGCCATACCTACAATACCTTCAATCTTTGTGATAACAGCAATCCCTTCAAACTTTGCAATACCTGCGATACCTGCAATGCCTGCGATACCTGCAATACCTGCGACACCTGCGACACCTGCAATACCCGCAATACACCTGGGACACTTCTTTCATTTAAAACAAATAGATGCCTTATTGCGCAAAAGTTAACTTAAAACAAAGTTTCTTTTACAGCTTTTACGAAAGCATGCTTTACTAGTACAGAATGAGTTTGCGTTCACTTAGAGATTAATAGATTCAAGCACCTTCCTTGAACTTATTTGTTTTGCCTGAAGGATTGAAGCTGAAGCTGAATAGATCTCTCGTACAAGTAATTTGAAGTAATATTAACTCAATAAATAGCATTCTCTTTGGCGAATTGTTATAAATGGACAGATCCTACCACAAATATTTTTTTTTAAGCATTCGAATTAGATTTGAAGTTCATTTGAGAAATTGACCTTGAGATCACTAAACAAAACCTGTTGTTTTCTTTTTCACATAGTAATTTACTAGTTGTAATACAATAGTGAATTTTTTCGACATTAATTTCAATAAATTCTCTGTTATTTTTATAATTAAGCTTGTACTTTTATATTTGTCATTACCTCACAATATCCTATATCATAATTTAAATAAGACTTTGCTGCAAAGATAATGGAAAAAAATAGAAATCTGCTATAGAATAGTTTATTACACCACTCACAATTATTTTCCCTTATTATTTAAGTCAGCTCCTTCAATTGTTAATGAGCCTAATTTTCTCTTTAAACAATTTATTGTGGGCCTTGACTGTAATCTTCATCTGTAAATTGGAGTTTTTGTTGTAAGTTCCCTTTTTTAATGAAGGCGAATAATTTTTCGATTGGGGCAAGATCAAATTAGTTAGGACCCAAAAAAAATGTTGGTATCTTAACCATGGTTAACTTTTCCCGAAGGTAGCTGTTTTTATGGTAGGATGCATTTCGAATGATTAAGGCAGTCCCGAATTATTATTGGATTGGTTTTATTAAATTTCAGTCATTAAAATTAACCGCTATTTTTGAAAAGTTGAGTGATTGTTTAAGAATTTGAATTTTAAATTTAAGAATATTAATCAAAACTTTTAAGTACTTAATAGCATACTTAATTCAAACTTTAAGTTCTTAAATACTCTTATAGCCTTAAACCCCACCTTTTATGAGGTAAATTCTTTTTATTCGGGTTCGATCAACACTTGTCATAATTCAAGGTACCCTGAATGTTTCTATCTATTTCGATTGTTGAAATTACCATAATTACAAATCCAGGTTCCAATAATTTTGAGAGGGAAAGTCTAATCTGAAGGATTTATTCCTATGAGCTTTGTTAATCATTGGTTTAATATCATTAAAGTTTTAAATCCTTATGAAAATCCCAAAAAATTCTCAAACTCTAATGACTTTAATTCCTATATTCATTCTAAAGTATTATGGAGATGGGGAATAATTTAGAAAGTAAATTAGAGGCATTGAATGTCATTTATTACTAATCCCTCCTTTTGGTGCCAGTTAAAAATTTTTCACTGCTGCAGTAGGAACACCTGTGACTTTGAAGTTTTAGATCTATCATGTTGCTTATCAGTATCTTTCTGGATTTAAGATAACTCTAACTGGATTTAGAATGTTGTTCTATAAAGCTGCTTCGATAAGGTTCTATCCACTAACTTTGGTGCAGGAGTCACTTTAAGGCACCCTGAGATTCTAGATAGATTTAAGACTAATTCTAGATAGATTGTAAAATCGTATTCTACTTTTGGCACCACACCTGAAATGAACTTTAAGAAGAAAAACTGGATTTTAAAACTTTAACTGGCACCAAAAGGAGGGAATGCCAATCGTTTAAGAGACTTAAGAGGCGCCCTTTGATGATCTCACAGAGATTGAAGGCAAAATTATCAAACTTATTTCGAAGAGAAATTATTCCAAAATTAGTAAGATGCATTAGAAAAATAGCAGCCTAGTAAAGTTATTTTGGTATTGATGCCATATGAACTACTCTCCTAGAATCAAGAAAAAAGAAATTAAAGTCTAGGGCTGAGTGAGGTTAAATTAATGATGCTTAATTCAGATAAGTAAATTTATGATTTAATCTAGATTAATTGTTTATATTTACTCTACTCTCAAAAATTTTACCTTAGCATACTTTAGATTAGAGTGATAGCCTGCATTTGAAATATTGACTGGAGGAAGATAAGTTTTTTCCCAAAATCTCAAAATCATAATTAATACTACCACATCATCACGCTAAGTCAATTCTCCGCTGTTTACTTCCTCCTGCTGTCTACTCATTTATATACCCTGTTATAAACTAGGAGTCCATTCACTCAGTTATCCCAAATCTCTATTCACTTCGTAAGTAAAGCACGAGTATAAATAATAATCATCTTAGTGCATTTGATTCATTTTTCTTTTGTTATTTTATCTTCATTTTTGAATACTTTTAGCCATTCTTATCAAAATGTGTCAGTGATTAATTAAATTTTTCCCCAGTTAAATGTAATATTTTATTAAATTTTGAAACCAAAAAAATACTGTTTAATTTTTTCAAGTAATTGTTTAAAGCCATTTAAATGGCTCCTGAAAAAGTACCAAAAGCATATACTCTGTAATGTTAAACTCTATATTTACTGTTTAATTACTAAAATATATATATAAATATTTTTTTACCATTATACCTTAAATATTTATTATGATTAATAATGCCATTTATATATTGGTCTCTTATATCGATAAAATGCTCTTCTGCTAAGAATAGTTTGTTGGCGTTTAAGAATAATTTGGCAGATAAGAGTCTAATTTAAACACTTAGTTATAGCAAGTAGATTTAATCATTGAATTTAGGTGTTAATTTTTCTATACTAAAGATTGATCCTTAATAGCCATATTGGCAAGTCTGAATTTTACTATCGATATTAGCATCTCTATTGCAATTTTAATATGTTAAAGTGATGCAAATTCTTGGTTAATTAATTTATATATATCGCATTGTCAATCTTATGAATAGACTAAATAAGCAATCAAAATCTGTAAAAGAATTATATTAATATCAGAAGTTGAAAATAACAAATTCAGTTTCTTTATGCTAATTGTATAAAATTATATGGGCATTTAAAATCAACTGTCTCATGTCGTATTTCTTAATCTAAATAGATAAACAGACTAAATATTTTATCTAAATCAATTAGATTTTAGATTTGGTAATTTCCTTTTATTGTATCAATTCCCTCATCACCTTCAATTGGAGTTGAAGCAATACCGAAACTATTCGCTATCTCTGAGGTAGTCATAAAAGAAGGAAATGAAGTTATATTCTCTTCTGAAAAGCTTATTGAGTAGCCTCTACTAAGCAAAGAAATTGAGTTTTCAACTGCAGTCTGAGCAAAATAATATAAATAATGTTAACTATTTGATCTGTAAGTTATTCATAAAGAACTCCTCGCTATGCACAGTCTAACTTATCCATACTTAGAACAATATATTAACTTGAAAAATTTTTCCTTTATTAACCATCCATAATTTTCTAGGGCAAAAGATCTAATATTTACTATTTCTGAATGTGAACTGGTTACATGATATTCATTTAATGATAATAGTAAAACAATCAATGGATTAGTCTAAATATTCCTATTGTAATTTATTTTTTTGCTAACTTAATGATAAAAAAATAAAAGATAAAAATGTCAATTAAAACCCCAATGCTGTTATTTACAAATTTGGGTGACGTATTAAATTAATCAAGAATTAAATATAATAATAATCAATTTGGTTGCTTTAGGAATTTATTAGAGGTCCTGTAGTAGTAGTAGTAGAGGCTATTCTACTAAAGCAACCAAAATGACGAATCTCATAATTAATTATTATAAATCCTAAACCTCTATAATAATACTTTAGAATCCTAAAAAAGACACAAATCCAACAGATGAACCCCCTACTACTCGATATTGACAACTCACCATGCGAGCAAGACGACCCATAGTTACTGGAGGACCCATCAGAGGATCTACTGCTCGACAATCTTGAGTTCATCGATCCCCTGCTCACCAAGACATCTTTCCAACAGCGCCTTGGCAATCTCTTGAACAACATATAGACAGCGAATAGAAGCCGGGGAGCACTCTGACGAGTGGTCAGCAGTATTCTTGGCTCGCGCTCCACGCTCTCTTATTCAACATTAGTGGACGAGACCTTGAATGGGGTTTGTAGTATTGGGAAGGAAGATGGCGGCCGCCATAATGGATGGTCTCACGATGATTCGACACATTACCAAACCATGGGAAATATCTTGGATCCCACCACGGATGTCTCAGCACCTCTATCAAGGTAAGATTCCACCTTAGTTGCTAACACCATATGTAGGGAAGGAGCACAACGTAACCTATTACCCAAGCTAAGCGATCAGGGGGCGAGTCCCAGCAATTATCTCAAGAACGCCTGCTGTCCAGATAACGTTGGCTCAGAGCCGCCAAGCCAGTTGGCATCCTGAATACTCATGAGTAGCCAAAGGCACTAAACTCTTATGCCAAAGCACGAAGCTCTAGTGCATTGCGCCTTAGTGAAATTCATACTACTCTAGTGCTAAAGTGTATCAGAATAAACTCTTCTAAATCAGGATTCTAGGCACCCTAGTCTATGACAGTCAAACTGGCCTGTTTGGGGGCAGCACTCTACATGCGTTGGCTTAAGGTGGCATACATTAGGGCACTCACTGCATGGAGCCGACTTATGAGGACTCTGAGGGCCGAGTGACTTTGAATATTCCAACTACCTGGCGTCATCAGCAAAAGTACACACCTAATAATCTTTGTCTGGTAAACAGCTGCCTGCTCAGTTATTTGTAACTCGCTAGCTCAGGCTGCGCTCTCTCGATCGAAGTAAGATAAGACTATGGTGGCTTGCTAAAAATCATCGAATTCGCCTGAGACAAGCTATCTGTAAAATTCAACGATTTGAAAAATTCCACGTGAAGTTCTCCTGAGCTTGACATTCTGAGTGCCCCGGTCGCCGTATTGTGTTCCCGCTCCCATGGCGGACGAACAAGGCATCCAAGTCAAAGATAATGGAAAACTGTAGACAATATACATAGAATCGAAAGAGACTGAGTATGAGGACAGAGACCTCCTGTCAATAAGCAAGGAAAGTCAAAGAAGAGAAAACATCCTAAAGGGATTCACTAAGGACCTGGCAATGCTCATGCAGAGCTCCCCCACCTCCCCATTAAGTTCTTGCAGAGATTCAAGGCCGCCACCTCCCAGGACACTGTGGATGTGTTGATGAAGGAAGCATCGAAATTCAGACCAAAGGATGGAGAATGCTCAGATATCAAGAACCTGGACCGGGAGAGGCAAGAGCAGCTCAAGACTTTGAGAGAGAGATTAGACAATTTGTGAAGTGAGTTATATGATTATAAGTTTCAAGTAATTGCATTTTGATTAATTATTATCGTCTACAAAAAATTGTAAATAACAGCATTGGGGTTTTACTAAAATTTATTATAATTTTATAAATTACATTTATTATTGTGAGAATGTTATTGAGTACAAAGAATAAAAGATTGCCACGAGAAGCTGTTAGAGGGCAAATTTCGGGATAAGGCTCCCTGGATAAAGCTTTGGAGTTGAAGAGGAGCCTAAGAGGCCAGGTTTCAGTAGTCTCAGCGCATAAGTTACGAAGAAGAATGTCAAAAATATGTGATAAACATTTTAAAAAGCGTATATAATAAATAATAATATTAACACAATTAAATAAATAAGTGTAGGATCTTTAATATCTTTGTTTCCAATTTCTCTATTTACCTTAATGGTTCACTTAGCGAATTGGCAATGATGAAGAAGTAGCTGTAAGAAGCTAGTGTTTAGAATGGGCTTGTTTAAGATGATGGATCACTTAGTTAAAATCTGAATCAAAATATGCTTTTTACATTTTTTTAACGATTTATATACATCTCAAAATATATACTTTAATATAATTAGAAACTTAGAATACTTCATGAATATTTGAAGCATCATTATTTGAGAATATTTATGACAATTTTATTTATAAATAATATATTAAATATTATCTGCACAGAATAGTAAAATTGTCACTAAAAGCAAAAATATGATAATATATTGATTGATTGTTCATAGTAAAATCATAATTGGTTTCAAGCTATTTCATTGCATCAGATCCAAACGAACCATAAAAAATAAACGCATTTACACTATATCTTCTTATAGTAAAGATCTCTTGAAATTAGAGATTAGCTGTCTCAACCAAATGGCATTTCTAAGTCCCATTACTGGCTAAGATTTTTTTCTAAACTAGCGTACGTTAAATACTTTAATCTATCAAATAGTATAAAATTAAGTTTTACCAACTGCCAATTAATTTACTTCTGAAATAGAAGCCATTTATAGTATTTTATTCAAGATTATTATGGTGATTAATAAGATAGGTATATTTTCTAAATATCTTGAGAGTAGTATTTTTGCTCGGAGGAATTGAATTAAGGTTTAGCTAAAACATAAAATGCATTAATTGACTCATAATGTAGGCTTACTCAAAGCTAATAAATATAGTTATTGAACCATTGCGCAAGTTCCTTTTAAAATGAGAGAATATAGTAGTTTCCCTTGAGTAAAGCTGTGGTAGTAACTACAAGCCAATTTCTTCCTGAGATAATTATTAATGAATAAATTGAGCTTTTTTACTAAAATAATTTACAAGATTGATAAGTATGTTTTATATGTTAACATGAAAAAAGAGAATATAAACGTAATTAAAAATTATCATGATGATTATCTTCATCATTGTCATGATTATATATGAAACCACTCATGGAATTTTTAAAGTATTACTTACATATTT
>ARYC01011384.1:0-15127 GCA_000711775.1 Oxytricha trifallax
AAGACCAGGCGACCTGACTTAGCAATGTGATGAATGTACTCAAGACCAGACCTGAAGCCACTCCCAGCAATGGTTCCTCAAGAGGCTCTCGATGACAACGACAAGGTAGTCTTCCAAACTTACTACAAAAGATACAGAGATGTAAAGAGCAAGGAGAATGCCTAGAACAAGACTTGGTACAGACTTCTCTTCCCACTCAGCGCTAAATAAGACACTGATAGAACATCTTCTACCGCCTACATTTCGCTTCCTACGATGAGCTGCCACGATTCAAGGAGTTGATGAAGAAGTCGGGAGCAGCGAGGACGAGGCTCACCTGGCCTGGCACTGGCAGGTGGTGGCAAGCCAGCGCGCCGACCTCCTACATTTCAAGAAGGATATTGAACTGTCCTGGAAATAGAATGACTCCAAAGGATACAAGAAGGCCACACCCAGTCGAGGACCTTGGAGCTCCAGGACATGCTCAGGGACGTCATCGAAGCCTCGGAGGATGAAGTGATCTCCTTCATCAAGAAGACCTACCAGAGGTGCCCCCTCATGCCCCGCAGTCTTCTCACCCTACTGATTCAGCAATCGTCAAGCGCGGATATTGGGAAACTCGCAGGCTGGCACTCAAAGGTCATCGAGCCAAAGGCACGGGAGGTCATGAAGCAGAACTACTCGGATGAGCATGAGAAGGCTGTGGAAGCCATTACCAAGGAGATTGAGAAGTTGATAGAGTAGTGATTTAATTTTAGTAGTTGGTCGTAATTAATAAATAAGTTTGTTTTGTATTTGATTTTCTTTTTCACCAATTTAAACATACTTTTACTTTAAAGTAAACAAAACAAGGTCAAACAATAATTATAACTTGTTCTATTTTTTATATAGAAATAAAATAATTTGCTAAATAACCTAAAAGTTAAAAGAGTGGAAAGATAAAATTAGTTTAAGTTAATAACTAAATTTTAGCATTTTACTATTATCTATAAATCTATCTTTGCTAAAATTATTTAAATTACAATGAAATTAATAACTTTAATTTGCAGTTTTGTCATTTAAAAATTAACTTATTAAAAAACTTTTATTAATTGAGTTCTGCTATGCTTATTTTAATTTAATTAAAATAATTAATATTAATTTTATTAAATCTAATCCTACTAATGACATGACTTTAAATTTGAATGTGTTTGAGAGAGGAAATTCTCTAGGCTCAGAACTTATTTTTTATTATATAATTTTAAATTTTTTATTTTCAATAAAAATCCATTACTTATTATATTTTAAACTAAAAAATATTATAAATATAAAATTTTGTGCGATAGTATTTCATCTGTGAACAGTGATGACCTTTTATGATTTTAATAAATCGATGGAAATCGATGATACAAACAAATTTACGACCTTTATACATATTTAGTAACATTAATTAACGCAACGTTTCTTAAGCTCAATATTTGGATTTTTTAGCAATAACTATATTAACTGGACCCGGGAGAAATCATTCTTTAAATTTATAATTAATAACAACATTTTAATCCCATCTTTTCATAAAATATTAAATATAATTGTATATAATTTAGTAAATCAATATTAAATTGAAATCGAACTTTCATATTGGGAAATGTAAACAAATAAATTAATTTATATCCATTATCATAAGCTAAACTAACATAAATTGCACTAAATTAAATATAATACATTAATTCAGTAAAATATTTTTCAAACTATATTTTTTTTTATAAATACTTTTTAATGGCATGATATGATAATATTTGTATCTATTATAAGAATTCGTTTTAAAATATTAATTATTGTAGGAATACATTTGATTTGGGAAAATAAATTATAAATTAATATATAAATGATTAAATTTGTGGGACTTAACTTTCTGGAAACCTAGACAATACGGACCGGACCTTTTGATAGTGAATATATAATCAGCTGGATTTTATTATTGGCGGTACCCCTCTATCGCATCCCCAGAGCGAAGTGACTCGATTTTAATTTTGAGGATTCGTTCAGTTGCTTTTAATGCCAAAATAAAATCGAGTCATTTCGCTCTGGGGATGCGATAGAGAGGTATCGCCAATAATAAAATCCAGCTGATTATATATTCACTATCAAAAAAGTCCGTATTGTCTAGGTTTCCAGAAAGTTAACTCCCATAAATTTAATCATTTATATTTTAATTTATAGTTTATTTTCCCAAACCAAATTTATTCCTACAATAATTAAATAAAACTTAATTAAAAAAATCTATGTTTGTTTAAAAGTTTTGATACTTTTGGAAATGCTTACAAAATTAATTTAATATATTAGAAAAAAATGATTGGAACTTGAAAAAAAATATGCACAATTAATATGAAGATTTGATTAAATTAACATATTTTTGTAACTTTACTTTTTTATATAGCAAAATAATTTATTTAACTTTATTAGATAAAATTTTGACATTTAAATCAAATTTATTAACTTATTATTTTCTCTCAGAAGTTTAAATGCTTTTACAATTTGAGTTAGTTTTTATTTTGAGAATACTTAAAACCTTGAATTTCAAATTATATTAAAATAAAAAGATTATCTCTCAATATTTGTTTTTTTTTAAATTGAATATTAATTTCAATATTAATATTTAATATTTAATTTTTGTATCATTCTATGTTAGAAAATAGAATAACTTTATATTCAAATTTTATTATGATAAAGCTTAAAAATTACACTAGGTTAAACTTTATTATTTCTTTTGTAATTTGAAATTATTATGTTCTAATAATAAATATTGATTAAAATATTCTTTTATATAAATCAGTCTAAAAAATTATATTAAAAAAAAATACTTATTTTGTAATATTGGTTGAAGAATATAAAACTTATTGATAATATTATTTATTAATCAAAAATAAATGCATGAAGCTTTATGATCTTATCTATAAATCATGCATTAATCCCATTTTAATTTTCCGTCTAGCAATTAATTATAATAGTTTGGTTTTATTATATTTTTCATTCTTTTAATAATTATAGATATCAATTTATTCCAGTTATTTAATATTCTATTTCTAGAATTTTTATTTCTAAACTAGTCGTCTTGATGTAAATATTATTATTTTTTATGAAAAAATTCAGGAAAATTTTATGCATAAATCACTCGTAGAAAGTACATTTTGTTTTGTTTTCTGATGTTTATAACTTAAAATTTAATTTGCAAAAAATCTCACATTAAATTAATAATATATCATATATATCAACTTTTACCGTACTCTAATTTTAGATAGCAAGTAAGGGGGAGTTTCCAGCTCCCGTTTAGTTCCCCTTATGGAAATTCCAACCCACATTCAAATTTTTATTAGTTGGAAATAAATATATATGAAACATTTAAATCAAAATTTCTTTAATTCTTATCATTTATTTGACAACTTTCTTAATTTAAATAAACTTAAGGTAAATATTTATTCCATATCTGATTATAAATAAATAAGCTTAAAATAAAAAAAAATTAAATTACTTTTAATTAAAAAATTAAAAAAAAGATATTAGATGTCCAAAAATGAACAACTGATTCATAATATATTATATAGATTCTGAGAAATATATAAGATTGCCTATTTTTAATGGATAAGACAGGGATCTTCGGAGGAGAAAAGAAACTAGTTTTTAGGGTCAGAAAACTTCCACCAGCAAGACATCATAAATATTGCATTTATAAAATATAATTTGAATAAGAAGGAAATGATTTTGTTTATAATACATTATTATTGAATTAATTTTAGCAATATCTTAGTTTAACTAGTTCTAGTTTTAACTTAAAATTAAGTGGAGAGGTATCAATTATAATAAAATAAATAAATATCAACTCAATACTTCAACTTCACTTAACACTTCAAACCATCAATGTCTCATTCAAGCAATATCACATGCTTAATTTATTATATCAATCAAATTATAAATTTTGTAAAACATTATGATTATGCTGTTTCCCATATCTATCATTTAAAAAGCAAGCGAGTAGTGTGCAAGCCAGCGATAAGAATAAATCTGCTATGGGTTTATCAAATATTATTAAATAAATTATTTATAACAATGAGAAAAGATTTTTAACCGTTGTATTGCCAATTTTTATTTTAAATAAATATATCAAATTATAATATTGATTATAAGGTATTATTATTTTTAAGTTAAAATATAAAACTAGAATTTTAATAACTATATTTAAACATAAAAGAGCTATCTGTCTATTTTAATTTTCTTATAAATATAATTGATATAATTTTTTTAAAATCTCAAAAATATCCGTAATTTTAATTGACAATACTAATAATTTTAATTCTAAAAATGTTTAAAATAATAGAATTGATGTTTTTATTTTGAATTTTGAATGATGCTTAAAATATAAAGAAGATTAGGAGAGCAGAGCTTCTTAAAAGTGTGGGGGGAGTTCAAGATCAGATAAAATCTAATAAAATAGTACCACAAATATAAATATAAGTTAATGATTCACCTTCATTCATTGAAAATAATTCTTCAAGCTTTATTAGTTTATTTATTAACTAGAAGTGGATTTTTTAAAAAAATTAACAGCATATAATTATATAAATTCCATGACTAAACCGCAATTACTAGCACAATTTTGAAGCAAATTTATATATTTTAAAAGCAAAAGAAATTTCAATTATTATTATTATTATTATTAATGAATGTAAAAAGGATAATATTCAGATAGTCCATCTCCATGTGCATCTTATTTTTTAATAAATAAATATATTAATATATTCAATATTTTTTAATGATAAAATCTTCAGGGTTTTCATCCATGTCAGGATCTCCTATAAAAAGATTCAAAAACTTCAAGTACGTTTAAAACTATGAAGAAGATAGCCTACAAATTATTTCGAAAACTTAGAGCAAGTAAAAATGTAAAATAAATGCTTAAAAATAAATAAACAAGTAGAAACCTCAAAAGAGTTAGTTTTTTAAGAACTAGTAACTTGGGTTATATAATATTAATTAGGGTTAGTAGATACAGAGAGTTATAAAAAAATATATTTGTAAAAGCGCAAACATACAGGTGATAAAATGGTTTAGTTACTATATATATATATATGAAATATAAAGTAAGAAGTACTTGACATGAGTACTATAAGTTTTTTTGGAAATGTTAATTAAGTACTTCTTATTTTTTTAAAAAGTTGTATCCATAATCAAGAAACTACTCCTTCTTAATTAGGTAAAATTTATAGCTATTTTATTGTAAATTGTTGAAATTTATATAAGAATTATTTTAAGTTTTTGTTTGAAGTTAATTTCTAATTTAAAAATTACTTTCCTTTTTTTAAAAACTAGCAAGAAATCAATTTTGTAGATTAAAGTATGGAAAATTTCACTTCTGTTTCCCAAAACTTATTTAAATTATTTTCATAATTTTAAAGATTAAATTTATAATTTTTTAAAAAAACAATCAGAAATCTTAGATTGTCAAGCAACTTATCAAATAATAAAATAATCAATAAAATTAGGAAATTTAAACTAGAAATTTTCCAATTAAATAATAATAATTCATAAGCTAGGGCCACTCTCAGTTATAATTATTTTCATGAATGAGATTTAAATCTTTTAAAATTATTAAATAATTAGATTATTATAGAGGATATTGACTTAAACAAGTAGAAGTATTAAAAAATTAATAATTAATTAAGTCACTTTCAAACTAGTAAAATATAATAAATACCTCTAAGTGAAGTGAATAAAGCATGATTCATTTAATATATTTATATTACAAATAAAGTTTGTAAAATTGAAATTAATGAATTTATATCAAATTGAATAATTTTTAATATAATTTAATGATTAAGAACGAAACTGAAGAAATTATTGATAGTATATTTATGGATTTTAACCTTTTAAAATTCCAAAATAAATTAATGATTATCGATCCATCTCACATAGATGAAGAGCTTAAAAGTATTTTAGGTATTTTAGTAAAATGTAGTTTATACATTTTTGAATTTATTTTTTCAAATTAAGAAAAATTTGTAGGCAGAAATTATAATTCAATCAATTTTTTCTCATATATAGATGATGACTTATTTAATTCTTTATTTTTTTTGTAGATATAATATATCGTTTAATTATTCTAGTATCATGATACAATTAAAATCATCTTTTGACAACTCAATTATCACTAATATACAAATTTAAGTCATGTATATTAATAATAATTGATTAAAGCTTGAGGGGGCTGAAGATCTTGAAATACTGTAAAGTGATGATGACTATAGTTCAAATTCTTCCTCTTCATTATAAAGCTCAGTAAGCAGCAAAAGTAGCTCATGCAATTCAAAATTTGAAAAAAATAAAGTAAATGCGACTTAAAAATTTTGATTGATATAAGATAATCTAAATAAAGTAATCAGTTAATCTTAAAAATTTCAATTATTTTTGTTTATTAATGATTTTTCTGTTAATTCAAAATCCATATCAAATTCAAGTATTGATATATCGAGTCTCTACGATTAGAACTTTCAAGGAGGGAAAATCAACCTTGAAAATCTTCTCCACTATTCCATCTTTATGAATGATCTATAAATACACATTTAATTCCAATTATTTTATTCAAACAAATATAAAATAAATCAGAGTGCAAGCAGGAACCACAACAACGATAGCTTTGATTAAATTTATTAAAATAATATTTATTATTTAAAATAAGTAGTTTAAGCTCAATTAAAACCTTTATAATACAAATTTCAGAATAATAATTGCTTATAATAGGGAATCCTAATTAAATTAAAACACAATATTTATTTTACTTAATTATTAAATAAGATTAATTTAACTAAATTATTTAATTGATTAAAAAAAATAATAATCATTATTATGTAATTTTTTTTATAATACATTTCTAATTTAAACAATTCGCTTTATATTTTATAATAGAAAATAAGTAATAAAAGAAACTAAACATAATTTATAATTAGTAGAATTAGGTTTTGAATGTGTAGGTTTGGATCTGTTAAGCAATTTGAAGCTTATCAATAAAGTATAAGTAATATTGTTAATTTTCTATTATTTTACTAAAATTTCGTAGAAATTTTAAATGAAATGATTAAGAATTTTCCATTAAATTTATTTTAAGAGCAAATGAAGCATTTGAATGAATTCTAAAAACTTTAAAAATAAAAATAGATATGATTAAGCATTCATTACTTATTTTATCTAAAAAATAGAAAATGCTTATCTCTCTTTTTTACTTTCTTATATATATAATAAAATTAAAAGTCTAGATAGCTTAATTAAATATAGACTTTGAAATTATTATAAATTCAAAATTTTGTAATCGGATTCATTTCAAATAAAGTATTGATAAAGTACAAAAGATTCGGGAACTATTTTCTTATTAAATTAAAAAAACGGCATTAAATTATATATATTTTGGAATTTAATTATATCTGGTAAATAAAAAAATAAAATGATAAGCAGCCTTAAATTTATGTGATTTTACAAATCTAATATGAATTCATTTTATTTGCACTTTAGTATTTTAATTATTTAATTAATTATTTAATGATCCCAAATCAATTCTTAATATGTGAAGACTTGTATATTATCTAAAATTTTGAATTTTATTTAGGTATTAGATGTTTTATTTATTATGGCAAAATTATTGTAAACATTCGAAGTTTGGGCAAACTTAATTCTTATTGATCATAAAAAAAAACTTGAAATTATCAATTAAAGTAATTTATAAGTATTAATAATATTAATTTCATTTGTTGAGAAGGAGAAATCATTTTCTAATATTTAGAGAAATTGAAGCAATAAAGTTTTAAATTTAGAGAGGGGTTAAAGTCTATTCTTGATTTAAGTACTAATTTTAGATTAAATTTAATAATTTATAATCCCAATTCGTTAATTTATTATTTGTAATAATTTTTATATTTCAAAAATTCATGATTAATAATACTGACTGTTTAATTGAATAAATGGCCAAGCTTCCCTAAGTTGTATCACCATAAATTTCACAGAGACACATAAAATAAGATGTAGACTAAGTCATCTAAAGATCTCCTATACTCAAAGAGAAATTTTCATAAAGTATTGCTTTTATCTAAATATTTATGTCAATAATTAATTATATCTATAGAGATTATTATCTTATAGTTTTATAATTAACTAGTGAAACTTGAGGAAGTAGAATGCCTTCAAAACCTTAATAATATTCAATAACAGATCATTAATTTATATATAAATTATATATATTTTTAATCAGTGAAGCAAGTGTGAAACTTCCATATTTTTAGACTTTAAGTGGAAAATAAAGTTTTCTTAATTAATAAAGTTCAAAAAAATCAACTGAAGTTAGTCACTTTAATTCCAAAAAAACGTTTTAAATTATTTTAAATTAAGTAATTTGCTAGATTTATTATAAATAAATAAAATTCCAGCTTAGTCTAAGAAAATTTAATTAACATCAATGAAGAGGAATTTTTAAATTTTAATATATTTAAATTTAATATATCAAATTTTTATGTGATAAAATGATTTAGGAATTTAGACAACATGTAGAAATATAGGATAATTTAAATTTAATTTTTTTCTTCTTCAAATAAAATATTAAAAAGTCAATTTTTATTCATATTCATTATAACTTAATCTTAATCTATTTAACAAATATTGTATATAATAAAAATTGAAACCCTTTATTTAAATCTTGAAAAAATAATATAAATATCTTGCTAAATTAGAAATGATGATGAGGATTATATTGATTAAATTAGATATTTTCCTCTTAAATATAAACAATTCTATCATTATTATTAAATACATAAGAGAGTCAATAAAATTTATTAAATATAAAACATTTAATCCTTTTTGAATTATTATACCAATCTCTAAACTTTGAGCTTAAAAGATTACAAAGTCACACATTAGTAAAATTACTCCCTTTATTCATTTTATTTTAATATATTTTATTTTCTTCTCTGCAATAAATCATGGGTTTAATTCTTGTTTTTTAATAAATTAATTTAATAAATTAAATAATTCTGAATGATTTAATTCTAAATATCTATTTAATACTTTTTAATATTTATTATTTTAGAAAAAAGTTTTTATATTTTTTAATGAATACTAGTTAGCAATATTAATTTCATATGTTTTTAACTAATTTAATACAATTTTCATCATATATTTAAAGGATAAAATTTTATGAAATATTTTAAATTAATTTTCTTATATAATGCCAGAATTATTAAGCGAGAGCATTTCATCTATGGATTGGAAAGAAGAGTTATAATGATTAACAAAAATATCAATCCAAATATATTTATTATTTATATATAATTTAATAAGACTAATTATATTTATATAATGAAAGCAAATTTACTTTTAATTACAATAAATATATTTTCCAAGTACAATTATATTACTTATATATTAACAAGTGTAAAAAAGTAAATTTCCTTGGAATATTTATAAACCTAATTTTAAAAGATATTATAGAATTGAAATTTAACAATTGAGAATTATCATATATTAGTATTTAAATTTATATCCAAATTTTAAAATTTAATTGGATAATTATTAAAGTATTATATGAAATACTATAACTCTAATTCATATTTATTATAAGTTATAGAAAAAAATCAGGTTTAAATGATATTAATAAAATTTAAACTAAGCTAATTAATATTTGAATTATGAAGAAATAAAATATAGATTTATATTTAATTCTTATTAATTTTTGCTAATAAATTTTTAAAAAAATGTAATTCTTGCCAGAAAATTTTATAATAAAATCATAAGTATTGTATTAATATTGAATTTTGATGAAATAATGATATCTATCAAACTTTTAAACTTAAAAAATTAATAAGCCTATTTATTTAATTATTTAATTTCCAAATTATTGAATTATTTTAAGTTTAACTAATTTTATATTAAAAAATAAAAGTATTAATTATTATATTTAATAAAAAAATATTTCTATTCAATAGTAAGACTCTAATCTTAATCAATATTTATAATTATTATAATAATGTTTAATTATAGTTTTCATTTAAAATTTCTTTGTTTATTTTTAGTAAATTATCACTAAAAAGTAAAAAATTTGTTATATATAAAAGACTTTAGCTCATTATTTAATTAATATTATTGATAAAAAAAGATAAGCAAATATATATTTGTAAATAATGATAGTTAAAAAATTAATCATTTAATTTAAAATCGCTTAATAATACCTAACGAGCCTTCAATTAAATTTTGATATATTTCTTTTAACATATTACACATGAAAAAAACTCAAAATATACAATAAACTACACCCAATTTTAACATTTCTCATTCACCCTCAACTGTAATAAGATGATATCAAAGCCTTCTCGTTTAAATATAAAATAAAGCATTTTATTATGATATTTTATTTTAAATTCCTCAAAATTAACTTGCTATCAAAATATTTGTAAATACTCTATTTTTAATTTTTTTTATAAGGCAATTTAATATTTAAATTTATGCCTAATATATAAATAAAACAAAAATTAGTTAAAATAATTACGATTATCTTTATAAATTTGCTAATTTTAAAAGATGCTTAGTACATAATTATATAAAAAATTATTTAGTATTTTAAATATCGGAAAAAGATTTTATTTATATTTATTCAGTTTTTCCTGGAACTTTATTCAAACTTAGCTGATTTTAATACATGTAAAAACTCAGGTGAATAATAACAAAAAAGAATGTTTTCACATTGTTTAAATAAGCAAAAATCTAAAAGATCTTATGTCTTCTTATTATGGCTCTTTAACGATGTTTGCAAGTAGACATCCAATAGAATAAGAATTGAATATGTAATATTAAATTTGAATCATAAAGTTCACATTAAAAAAATTAAATTGATCCAAATCGAGTTTATTATCATATATCATATAATCAATATCAATTTTAAATCATAATCCTTACTAAAATTATTCAAGCAAGATGAATTCGCAACAGTTTCTTCCAAATAAACCTTTTTGTCAACTAACTTTACTTGAATATAAAGTCCTTGTGATTCGTTATGAAATCAATAAGCAAAAATTATATCTAGAATTAGGCCAAAGTCTATCTGGAATTTTGTGTTATCAAGTAGTCATGAACCAGTTTTTGTTGAGAAAACATAAATCCTTCAAAGAACAATATTCTTAATCTAAACGAAGTTAGGCTAAATCCAGAAAGATTTTCATCTTGGACAAGAAATAGTAAAACTAACTTAAGCTGGCAGATTCTACTACCACTGTAGTTGAAAAAAGTTTAGCTGGAAGCAACTGCAATGATTGCCACGTCGATTTAATCAGAAAAGCCTATCTCATGAAAAAAACTGATGATTTAATTTTTGCATTTAATAGTGACATCTTAAATTAAATACAAGTTTACTTAAGAAAAAACGAGATCTCCAATCAAAATCATGTGATAAATTTCAATTTTTATATATTATAATAGAATATTTAGATTTAACATTTTATCTACTTTATCAGATAATATTTTTTAAAATATTTAAGCGCTAATATTATGCAATATTTTATTTAATAATTACTTTTTAATATTATGATTTATCTTTTATTAATTTTCAATCTTTATAATTATATCAAATAATGATTGTAATTCCTAAATAGTTTTAAATTTACCCAATATAATAAATCAAATATTTATTTAATTAATTAACTATTAACAAAGGAATGTAATGTAATAAAACGTTGTCTGAGTAGATTGGTTTTTAAATAACTTAAGATTTTCATGCATAAAGGATATAGCTTAGAGAAGCCAAGAAAACCTTTCCGTAAATTTTATCTAATAAAATTGCAGAAAAATTATTAATAAATATAGATAAGGTATATTAAAATCATTGAAAATTATCAAATAAAAATAGATATAAATTAAATTTACTTAAAAAATGATTATTACTAATTAAAACTCCTTAATTTAGCTTGATTTTTATTTTAAAAAATGCCATATAATTCAATGAAAAAATGCTATTTTTATTTTGAGATAATTTTCCTAAGCTGTAAAATTCATCAGTTCCCTAAACATACAATATAAATTATTGCTACCAATACCACTGTGTTTTTTCATTGATATTACGAATTAACAAAGTATTATTAAGAAGTATAAGATTTGGAAAACAATAACGAACATAAATTAAGGTAATTTAATTGTGAATATTTTCTCATCATTATAATATCTTTTTATATAAATATGTAAATCTAAATAATATGGCTTACAGCACTCATAATATGAATAGTTTTCTATATTCGAATATTAACATTACGGATCAAGCTCCAAATTTATGATTAGATGTTAGATTTTTTGTCCAATAAAGTTTAGAGATGGGTAATTATAATATTACATTAAAAACATTTTTATCACAAAAGTGAAAGAAAAAATATGATTAAAAGTTATAATTCTTCACTAGTAATTAATGTTTAAGAGATTAATAGATTAAATGGGATGATTTTTATTGATTCACCCAAATTCAATTTAACAATTAAAACCTTAAAATTATAATCATGTTTAAATGAAGAACAAAAACATAACAAATATAAACAAAATCTACCAATTATAATGTAATAAACATAACAATTTCTTTAATTTATAATTTAATGTAATGCTTAATTTATTGAATTAATTATTGATAATTATTTCATTAATCTAGGGATGATATAATAAAGTTTATTTTTTTATTTAAATAAAGAACAATTTAAAATAAATCATAATGCATTTATTTCTCAATTTAGAAGAATTATGATTAATACAATTAATATATAGGGAGCAATAAATAAGTAAATTTTGTTGTAATTATAAATATTAAGAATATAACAAATGAAAATTTATTTTTTCATTTTATATAAATTTTCTTTTTAAGATATTACAGATATCAATCGAATAGATTTAGAAATATCTGCCAAAATATTTTTATTGAATTAACCAATGCTAAATAAAATCATTAAAATATTCTTATATTTTAAATAATGAATTCTAATATATGAACAAAAAAGAATTATAAAATAAACTATAAAATGTGAGGAATAAATTTGAATATTTAATAAAAGTAATTATTAAATAAATGAAACAAACTATAGCTTATCAAAATCTAAGAATGATAATTTCTTTTATTTACTCCATTGAAATATAGGATTAGTTTAAATATATTATATTTAAAACGTGTCTCCAAATCTGCAAAAATTCGAGATAGATGACATTGATATTTAAAAAATTAAGACTATATGAGATAGTAAATTATTATTTTTATTTATTTATATTTGAAAATTACTACAAATTTTACTAATGTTATTAAAGAGAATAAAATTACTAAAGTTTAAACATTCTTATTTTCATTTGGTTAAAAAGTTATAATATTCAGTTATTAGATATTGTTTAATAAAAATTATTAAGAAGACAAATATATCAACTTAATTAGTTCACACAATAAAATTACAAAAATAATAACATTAAAAAATAGCATCGTATTTATGAAAAATATTCTATAATATTGATTTGCAAAGTTATAGATAACTGTTAATTCTCATTTATACCTTCTATAACTTATTAAAGCATCTTTCATTCAAATCTCAAAAGATATTCTCAGGATTAAATGTTTATTAAGGAGCTTGATTTTTAGGGGATATTAAGAGCTAGAAATATTTTGTTAGAAAGAAAATGTTCATAGTTTAATGACTTATACTATATTTTGGTATCGTTTTGTATGTTCGAAATTTCTATCAATTAAACCAATTACTCTAGTTTGACTTTGGCCTAATGAATAAAATTTACTAGCCTTATAATTAAATTGGTTTAGATATTTCTTTTTACAATTAATTACATATTCTTTGCAAATTACAAAAGAGCAACTATTGCGAGGAATATCTCACCTTTTTTATTATTATGGTGTTAATAATTTTAAATCATAAATTTTTTCAGAAACTCATATTTTCTTTCTGATAAATTGGTTAAGATATCAAAATATCTTCACACATTAAGCTCTATAATGGTTTATGAAAATGTTTAAGTGGAAAAAAGTTAAATTTCCAATTTTGTGTGATTGCTTATCAAACTCTTAGAATTTAATTATTTTATATTGATAGAACTCAATCTAAAAATAATTACTAATTTAATTATGAAATATTTTTTAAAGGCCTAAAATCTTTTTAAACAATAAAGCATATAATAATTTTTCTCTCAGCCTCATATGATGTTTTAAAAGAAAAAACAAATAGATGCAACACAACTAAAGAATTTAAAATGTGTCTTTATGTTCTCTTACAAATTTCATACTTATTCATAAACATTTACAGAAAAATGTTTTTTGCAAGCTCTTAAGTTATATTTGATTATCTCTTAAGCTTTTAATTATTTTATTTGTATTAATTGGAGCTATCTTGGATAAAGTGCAAAACAAACATTTTCATGAAGTTACCTTATAATATAAGTGTGTGAAGAACTTTATAACAAAAGTGTTCTAAATTTCTCAAAAATTTATTTAGCATATTAGGGCATTTAACATAAATATAGGATAATTTTTTATTCAGGGTAACTTCTAACTAACTCATCATATAATCTTATTAAATAAAATGTCTCAAACAAGCAAGCATGGTGAATAAACTTACCAAAATCATCAAGAATCTCATTTCTAAAATTTTTTAAAGAGTTATCTGATTTGCTCTAGCACCTATAATCTAAACTTTTTTTTTTATAAAAGGTAATACATCCTCAAATGAATTAAAAACTTAATTTAATTATATTCAGCTATTTGCATTTATTCTTAGAATTAAAATATTTTACTTTCTAAATAATAGTGCAATATTAATATTCAAAGATTAAATCTTATATAAACATCCATTTTGTACATTTGAAATCCTCAAAAGATATGAACATATAATTTTTTTCAATTTAAACTAATTAAATAATAAGTTTTCAATAATCTGTTAAAATACTCACTATTTTCATATATGCTAATAAACTTTTATATAATAATTATTTATTAAGACAGCAAAAAATATGGTTTACCAGTTGATGGACTATGATTTAATAAATCTCATATAAATTTGTTGTACAAGCTAATATAAATAATCGATTGTATCCATTTAATAAATTTTAAGACATATTAACTAAA
>ARYC01011385.1:0-11554 GCA_000711775.1 Oxytricha trifallax
TTTCGAATCCAGCATTAGAATAAATATATTATAGAGATTCTTTTTGGAATTATCAAAAACTAAAAGAATAAATACTCCAAATCAGAGTTCTAACTTTTTTACTTTTTATTGAGGTTGGTGCATAGTAACTGCCATTTTATGCAGACAATTATTAATAATTCTTGACTAATTTACTACTTTGTATGTTGATAAACTTAGATGACATCTTATTCAACAAAAATATGTTGACCTCACAAATTTATTCATAACAAAGTTTGCAATAGCGAGAAGCGATTAAAGCTATGAAAAATTATTAAGAAAGGAACAATTCGAAAGGTATAAACTACCAGAAAAGATATAAACCTTGAATTTATATAGTAATCTCAACTCAATTAAAATACTTTGACCAATAATAAGTTGATAGAAATGAAAAATGCTTTTATAAGTAAAATAACTAGTTAATTTATTTGAATATATTATTATTCAAAGATAATGTTTGTGAGATCTTAGGTGCTTAAAAAGATACACTTTGGTACTCAAATTTTGAACTAGCAGGATGATGAAAGAATCTTCTGTTAACTAGCATGAATAGAGAGATAGAATAGGAAAATCAACTTAAATTAGGCACTTAGCCTAGTCTGATTTGGTTAAAAGTTCTCTTGAGATCGAAGATATTTTAAATAGGCCACTTACAAACTTGTTTAGTTGCTTAATTTAGCTACAATTGCTAAACATATTAAGAGAAGAAAGTTGCTATTAACAAGGGCTAAAAGAAAAATATAGCTAGGGATATCTAGCATAATACCTATCATAAAGGAACTCCCATTTGTATGTAGTAATTGGGAAAATTTGACCATACAAGCTTGATGAAAACTTAATTGTATTTAATTAAGAGAATCCCGTTACGTCATGGTAACCGAAAATAAGTGTAATTATCTATAAAAAAAAGCAAATGAAAATTATATTATTTCAAAGATAAAATGCCACAAAGAGAAGATTATAATCAAGAAGAAGTAGAGTTTATTATTACTTGTTTAAATAACAAAATGATATAAACTTTATAGGAAGATTGGCAATTTAGAAGACTTAGACATAACTTTAAAAAGTAATCAGAATTAAATATGTAGGATAAAAATTAAGTCTACAGTAAAAACTGGCTTGAGGTAGTTGACTATCACAAATGCTATTCATTATTAATTTACTAAATGCTATTTAATCATAACAAAAGTACTTCTGACAATTAAATATAGAAACTTAATAGTATTTATAGAAAATTAGCTGATCATAATGAACAAGCAAATGAGTACTAAATTGTTTAATAATTAACCACTAAACCTGAGACCCAATATAAAATAGAGAAGCTTATAAAAGTGAAACTATATAATTCAACAATGCTATTTAAATAGAAGGTCTTTTCAAGGAATAAGAAGCTTAAAGCCTAGGATTAGACATTTGTTATAATATATGATAATTTCAAAGCTCATTAAGATAGCTTTTAAAGGATGCTGATAATTAATATATTGGTTGTAATTTTCTGAAATATATGAATAATTAACGATAGTATTTTATGCATAATTATTTAAGACTATTATAAAAAGCAACTCTCTCAAAATACTATCATATTGGGGTACACGTTATTGAATTAAAATTTAATTAATCAACAGTATTCAATGTTAGTTTTATTTATTAAATATGTAAAATAGATTATATATATACGATAAACAATTAATATTTGAATGATTTTAGTTTGATCATATTTCTATTCTGATGATGTAAATAATCTAGATATTTATAAATATATAAATTTAAGCGATAAAAAATTAAATTTAATTTATAGGCTACATTAATATTGATTAATTTATGAAATAAATTTCATTCTAGAGTATTAGTTTTATCAAGTTTATTCTAATATTTAAATACACAACTCTTACACATTATTTGTAATAAATATTATTTAATTTATGCGGCCATTTTGAGTTACATAAAGACAAATAGTAGATAATAAACATAATGAAGAGGAAGATTACTCGGTTAAAGTATATCAACAGAAGTTATATTGTTTAGGAATTTATTCAGAAAAGAATGGAAATATCCATTAAATAAATTGGATCAATATATATTTAAACATAATACATTCATTATTTTAAAGAAGTTAGTGAACTTGATTCTACTATCACCAAAGTGTCCTCTATTAAGTTATTGATTATTTTATTTATTGCGAAAAAGCATGCAAGAACTATTTCGTTAATGGTCTTAATCTAGATTAATTGCTAATTAAATCATAAGAAGAGGTTGTAATAATGACAAAATTCATTTCAGGTAGCAATTCCTTTATAAGCTATATTGATAAGCTTATGGGATCCTACAAAATTATAATAAATAATAAGAATACACAAATTAACTTACTTAAAAACTAAATCTAGATTAATTAAATTTAATTATAACTTGCTTTTAATTGTAGATAAATCGATAAGAGAATAATAGTTACCAACCAATGATGACGTTGCTTGATATGTAGAAGAATGCTGTGCCTTAGTACAATCAAGAAATAATATAGAGACTATCATTTAGTTAAAAATCTGAAATATATCATTGTATAGTGCACATAAACTGAGATTTGAAAAATATTATATTTCAATAATATGAATATTTAATTAAGTTAAATATAAAAATAAGTATTAAATTGAGGAATTTCGTTTTAGCAAAAAGATTTTAAAATTGTTAAAAAAGGATTCTTAATGCTCGAGGAGGAACGCTAGAGAAAGAATAGTAATGAAAAGAAATAATTATAGAAAGAGTAAAAGAAATTCTTTAATGTCATATAGTAGTTCTTAAATCAAGAGTTATATGGGGATAAGCATGAAAAATAATTCAAAGCTCAAATAAAACATACACGTTGAGTTTAAAAAGTATAATAAAATTAAGGATTATATTTTAAACAAGAAAATTAATAAGTCATAGTCGGCAGAAGAGAACTCAATTATAAAAGCACAAGATTGAGTCAGGTTTAAATTTTAGGTAATCAGATTAAGGAGATTATTTTAATTGTTAATTAAATGGTAGGAAATCGAAATCAAAATTTACAAGGAATCATTAAAGTGGAAGCTCTTCAATAAATAGGTAATAGTATTGTTTGTGGTCTGCTTTAAGACATAACTAAAATGGAACTATTTAAAACAAAATAACATTACTAGTAAGATGTGAAGGAATAGGGGATGTGGGTCGTGAGAGATGTATTAAAACAATCTGGAATAATATAAACCAGTAGGAATTGTTTAATTTCCGCTTGTTCCATAACTTATATATTCAAGAATAGATTATGGATATAGATTTGACGCAGGCTGATGAAGTGCCTTTCAAGGTTATCTATGTGTATTAAATTATGGTGAGGTAAATGACTTTTAATTATTATTTGAAAACTGTATAAAATAACAATTCATAAAGTATATTCATCAGGATTTCCTGTTTTAACTATCTATAAAAGCGTCATTTTTTAATTAGAGTGCTCATATTTACATTATTTTGAAGAATTTCAATTAATCCTAAGAATTGCATTGTTAATTGTGAGTACTGAGCAATAGTTAAGATTTATGTTTCTTAATTAAATTATCTTTGTAATGGTGTCTGATTACCGTTTATATTAAATAATTACTTCATATTAGTGATCTATTTAATGTCTAAAGAAGATATTAAATATAACAGAACGGTTCAAAAATTGATATAGAAATTTGAAGGGGCGTGAGAGAGGTACCACCCTATTATTTGTATAAATTATTTTGGTTTTATCACTTATTCACCAAAGATGTCTTAAATAAATTATATATCTTTAAGTTAAAAATGTTAATAATAGTTAAATAAGATGAGGTCAGATTCGATTATGTTATTTAAACAATTGAAAATTTAATACATTTCTTTATCGTTCTTATATATAGCAAAATGTGCTGATGCCTAATTTTTAAAAACAAATATGAAACCAAAAAAAAGAAAATATTTTATTGTATTTTAAGAAATATTTGTTAAGTATTGGCATTAAAATTAGTAATGTAAGGGTTTAATATTTTAATTACCATTTATTCATATACTTAGAATCTACAACTGAATCTATATATTTTTATTTCTTATATCCATATTAGAAAATATAGATTGAATAAATTCATTATTTATTTTTGGAAAATCCAACATAAGATATTAGCATCAGTAATTATAGCTGTACTTGAATATGTTGAATAAGCTATGATATTGTAGTCACCTTTTCTTAAATTGAGTAATTTGATTATATAACGAATGTAAATAACAACCAATCTTTTTATATACAAGTTAAAATATATTATTTAATAATGAATGTTTTCTTCCCTTTAAGCTTTGAATGCATCAAATTATGTTTTAAAATAAGAACTCAACACTTTATTATCCAATTCCAAAGGTTTTACTTCATAATTTTGCCCGAAATGATATATTATGCATCAAGCTGTTAATAATGAGTGTTTGACCTTAATAATAAATAAAAAGTGGTTTTAGATAAAAGTAGATACATAAAAATATTAAATAACTGATTTTATATAATATAATTTAAGTTGTTGTTTAACTAAAAAGCTACATGTTAACTTTTGTTTTTTTTATCGAATATCCATGACTGTAAACGACCTTTATAAATAAGGATAAATAAACATGAGTATAATCTAAAGTACTGTGCTATAAAATAATACAAGTTAATCTGGAATAACAGTATATTTCAAATAAACATAAAAAGTGGAATGACTATCGATATGATTATTGACCAATTTTATTCCCAATATAAATGCCAATTAATTCATATTTAAAAGAGATTTGGTTCTATACAAAATTGTAACTAAGTTTAGTTAATTAAATGATATCCATATAATGAAATTCAAATTGGGTTAAATTATATTTACAATTTAATCAAGAATGTTTGTATTATCTATACATGAAGTCATTAATTATAATGTTTTATGGTAATATTGCTTATATACTTGACTTTTTATATAAACACTCTTCTACAGATAAATCATATCTATAATTTAGATTAGATTTCAATTTGGAATTTGTGGATAGTAGCTCACAAATAATGTATTTATAATCAATATAAATCATCAATTTATATAGCTCCAACGTCAAAACAGATGTTTAAGCAACTTTATTAATAAACTGGAGTATTTTTTTAATTTAGCAGCAAAAGAGTAAGAATTGATATGAATTTAAGTACTAGAAAATATATCGTAAGCTCTGGTTGTTGAGGAAAATTAAGTACATTTATCCATATAAACATTTAGAAATATCAAATTTACACATTGAAGTCTTGAAAGTCTCATCGGCACACCTCAAATTGAGTTAATTGGTTGAAAAGAGTAGGCATGATTAAGTATCATGAGTTAGTACAGGCTTATAGAATTTTACAGATATTGACTTTTTATTTGTTTTGCTAAGCAAATTAAAAGCAATATATTACAAAATTAAGGAAGAGTGAACTATTTCAACAAATTGCATTGTAAATGCAAACAATTAAATAATCTGTGAATATTAATTAATTTAAATAAATTAAGAAATCATTTTATTAATAACATTGATAGACCACTTTTATAAACAATAAACTCGGATGTGTCTCCACCACTCTATTATAATTATCAAAATGAATACTAAAATGTCAGTTGCTTTCTATGAAACTGTCAGTGAAATACTCGCTTACTCTCCAAGCAAAGCACAACACTACATATCTAGATGTTTCTACTGTCCGAATACATTCAACTAAATAGACAATACATATTTTTTATTTTATATTTTATACTAAATTTAAATTTAATCCATTGAAGTAGAAATGCACGTTTGGTTGAGAAAGATTTGAAGTTTTTTATTTACACAACTAGAGCTACAGTGGCAGTAATACTTTTCCTACAACTAACTCAAGTAGAAGCATTTCTGCCTGTGCCTATAGACTGATCATCTTGCTCAAATGCATTCAAGGATGCTTTAACTAGTAAATAACGAAATGTGTGTGCAGTTAGCAGCGACCTTGGAACCATGGACTTGAGTAGCTCTTGAGCTTCATGAAATTAGTCAAGCTAAGTCAAGGTGAGAATAAACTGAGTTCAAGAAAGTAGGCCAACCAACCAATCTCCAATTATTTCCCAGAATTATTAAGCAATTAAATATACATTATTATTCTTTATATAAATATAAATATTATTTTAATTAAATAAGTAAGTTAGTAAAAATGAATAAATCAATAGCAGATTAAACTGTTTAATTGAATTAATAGAGATAGTTACTGTCACGTTAACTTGAGATCTCTACATCTATCTAGATAACAAATTTACCTGTGTTGCTGATTGAGCTTCATCTATCAATTTAATTATAGCTAGTATATAATTATTCAAATCAGCAAGGACCTGTTGATTCCTTTTCTTAACTATATCCATATCTGTTAAAACAGGCATTCTTTTGCGAATTAATTTAATAAATGTAAATATAATAATAATTATATTCCATTGAACATAATATCAACCATGCTTACATTCACTTTGTAAGCATCTACCTCATCCAAGTCTTCGTTTTCATCATTGGAAACGTCTCATCAGTGGATTCTTAACTTTGCCAGATTATCTTAATTTAAACCGCATTAAAAAGTCAAATTGCAGGATTTACTAGTTAATAAAAAGAAATGCTTCAAACTAATTGACTTAGCTAATTAGTATCTCAATAAATGAAAAATAATTAAATCAGATTGGAGTTATAAAACTCTTAAGGAGTAGTCAATAAAATAAATATAAATCTCTATTAGTTTATTTTGAATATTAGATTATCTAATTCTACAAGTATATCATACTGAAGTCAAGAATTGGTCTATTTTTAAATATTTATTTATTATTACAGTATATATCTTCAATTAAAAATATTAATATTATTAGTAAATAACATTAGATTTAATGATTAATTTATATAAAAGTATAATTACTCTCCTAAATTATTGTCTAGTAATAATTAGCATTGATATTGGAACGATTCATCGATTCGAATCTAACTTCCTGGTTAAATCCATCTAAATTGCATATGGGACAGTTATTCAGATTACTGAGATTTATTAACTTTTAAATAAATATTTATGAGATCTCATCCTTTGTTTTAAATTATATTTATTCTTTGGAGATAAATTATAATATTACAGAATTAAAATAACAAATGCAATCGCATTTATTTTAAACGAAAATAAATTATAAATTATATTCTCACACTTTTAATTCCTGAGTAAGTATAGGTAAATTAAAATGGCAGAAGACTCAATAGATCTTCTGTATAATGAAAAACAGGCAACCAATAAAACCATAACCAATTAGTTTATCTCAATTCACAGTTAATGTCATAGCCAACAAACTGTTTTATACCCTCATAATAGAATTTTAGATGTTTAACTCTATTAATTATTATTATTAGTATTATTCAAAATATTATTTATTATAGTTTATATAAATTCAAATTAAGATCAACTTATGCCAAACTGCATTTAAAACCAAACTAACCCTGATATAACTTCAAAGATTAAGCAAGCCTACTGAAATGATATTGCAATACCAATACTCACTCATCTGAGGATGCAAAATTCAATAAGATTGCGAATGAAGATATAAAAATCTCACTTTGCAGCCACTCACAGATGCCATAACTAGTAGAATTAGATCTATGAATGATAGTGATTGACATCGACTTGGGATATTGCCTATGTTGCAACTGAAATATGTCTTGGGCAATTGAATTGAAACAGATAATTCTGAAACGTTCACCGAGATAAGGTCGCCTATATAAATAGTATACTGAGTTATTAATAAAAACAATGATATTGCCATATAATTTAGAGAAGTAAGTACTGAAAAATTTACAATAAAATAAAGAAGGCAATCATAATAAGGAATTTATTAATAAAAATTATGAATTAGAATTATTTATAGTCAATTATGATTTTACATGACATTTTATAAATTAAAATAATCTAAGAGTGAATAATTATAATAAAATGAATAATGAATTAATATAGTAAAACATATTATATAATAAAAGACCATATTGCCTACATCAATATACACTAAAAGGAACATATCACACATAGTGCAATAACACACGACTTCACCGAGATCGCCAACAAATATACATTCTCTTAACAAATAGAGAAGAATGGGGTTAGATCGCTGTGGGTAAACTTTTATTAATCATCAGTGCTTTAATATAAAACTGACTAGTAGGCTCCTCCAAACTAAAAATAATAGATCTCCCTGATAAACACAAAGATGCCACCTACATACTTCATCATTTAAAGGAATTACACTACTAACTATCATACTAAATCTAAATCAACAACAGACACATTAGAAGACCCACTTAACTATAAATTCAGGAGTCACAACAGTTCAAGTGGTTCAAATAAAATCGGTAAAAAGCCTTTAATGCTCAGTTTACGATCCTATTTGCCTATTATATAGGAATCTATCCATCTTTCCCGTACTAAGATGAGTCACTTAATAGCTTAAATGGCTGACGCTTAATATTTAAAAACAAATCAAAAGGAAAGAAGACTGAAATCATTTTGACTACTAAAGTGACCGCTCAACCTCAAGTTTATCCAAACTCTAGACATCACTGAAGACTCAGAACTTGAAGAGGTTTCAGACTCTAAAGAAGATTAAAAATATTCCTAAGTCCCTTAATACCGACTAATACCTGTCGCAAAATAAAAAGAGTGGCTAAGAAAATTCTCACTAACTAAATAGGAAGTTATTTAAGATTTAATCTAAAAATTTATTATTTAATAACCACATACAATCACGTATGTCACAAGATTTCCTTATGGGAGATGTTGGCAACCATGCTAAAGCTATGGAAACTACTACAAAATTAGATAAGCAGGAAATATAGTTATCCTTGAACAAAATGTTCGAGAACTAAGAATCGGGGCTAGTACTTAAAGATTAGTATAACAGCTTCATAAATCTATAAAAGACAGCTTCAGTTCTCAACTCAAACACACAATTTGATGTAGATACTCTGCCAACCTCCCTCAAACAATCTGAATTCCTATACACAATTGAAAAAGCGGAAAAAGTTAAAAGTAATGACATAGGAATTAGAAGACAAGTACTACAATCCACATTCCTTAAAAACAACCAAATCAACTTCTAAATCATCCAATTAATTGTCATAGACTGCAACTAAATTTTCATCACAGTTGCCTTCCAATTAAGGTTTGCATCAAGCAAACGGGATTCATAAAGAAAGACTTTGTTCAGTTAGTCATAACAATCTATAACTTTATTAAAACTAATCTTAATTTAATTTAACTTAAAATATATGATATCGATATGATGAGGCTTCAAGAGAGGAAAATGGTAGAGTATGAAATCATCATACTGAAACTATGGAAGAGATACAATTGAGACAATAAATAAAAATATACAAAAACCTAAAGTGAAGAAACCAAAGATATAGAAGAAGAAATTGAAGTTGAAAGAATATATATGTCCTTAACATATTATACTCGTAAGTTCATTAAGACCAATATGTGAGTTAATTATTATTATAATTATCAATTATATAATTGTATTTTACTATCAAATATGAAGGGATAAAATACAAATTTCTTATTCAAATTTTTTTACAATTTAATCTAAATAATTTCAAAACTAAATTACAGACAATAAAATTCAAAAATATGAATAAGAGCAATTAAAAACTGATCAAATTGAGTAATTTCCTACAAAATTATGATATATTTTGTTTAGATCTCTCAATTATATTCATGTAAAGTAGTTTTAACAAAAATTAATAAAATTATAGGGGTCTGACAATCAGAATAATATAAATCGTATTATATATTTCAATTAAGTACTTCTGATATAGTTCCTATATCTGCATATTGTTTTATATTATTCTAAGTAACTGTAGTAAATTATTTACTCAATTTAACTAAAATATTATAAATAGTTTCTTATTAAGACTTTATTCCTAATTATTACCCTAATCCTCACTCCTTTAATACACAGTATCTCTATTTGTTGCTGTTTTCACTGATGAAAGTCATATTTAAAATAATTAACTTAAGCGCATCTTACAGAACATCAATTGAAGTTATCAAAGTTGCTACTTGCATTTTGCTAAGCATGCTTTTATCATCACAAATTGGATAAATATTCGTTAGTGTTTTAAGCTTTAGTTGTTAAATATTTATAAAAATCATTAAGTTATACATAAGTTCAACTCTAAGTTTACTTATCATGAAGAATCTCTTGGTCTTAATTAGCACCATAATTTGAATTAATTAAATAAATAAAATTCAAGATGTCAAATATTTGTTATTTTTCCTTTTCTCTTTTAGAAGCTAGCATTAACTTCATAAATTTGACTGAATCTTCATTATATATGGTAGAAAATGGATCTATACTTCTTTAACTATTTAAATAAAATGAATAAAAAAGAATACATATTGAGCAAGCTTAAACAAATCCTTAATTGATAATTACCTCTAAAATCAGTCAAGTTAATACAGACTCTCGTGTTAAAGAGCTAATTATATAGTTTTCATTTTATTATATATTATTTATGGACTCTCTTAGATTATTCATAAGTCAAAATTTTAAAGTTTATAATTTACTGTTTTAAGTATGGAGTAAAATTATAACTTGAGTAAAAATGTCAAATGATTCATTTTTTCTTCATTTTATATTTTTGATTTTATCCCTTTTCTCTGACCAAGACTATTAATTGTTTATAATTGGTGATAAAAAGTAAGTTTACATTATGTTTGATGGCAAAATCTTAATGTTGGGGATTTATTCATAAAATGAATAAATTTACAAAAATCAATATAATAACAGTTTTATTTTTTATATAAAGTCAATTTATATTTTAAATAAAAGATTGTGAAATTTTGGAGAAATGAAAATCAAATACAAACCAAAACCTGTAATTTATTTAAATTAGGAGTGTGGAACATTAAATATATACAACAACGATTATGATATGTTTGGCTTACACATAAAAAAGTACGTCTCTATAAAGAACCTAAGACACAAAAAGTATAATGGGAATTTGGTTTTAAGAGAAATAGCCTTGTTTGCAGGAGCCCATCAGAGTTCTACAAATTTATTCCTTTTAATAGCTGTACTTGGCAAAATTTTTCTTCCTTTCATAGCTAGATACATTCAGTATGGAATCTTTACACTTGATTGGGACTCTTCGATAAATACAACATTTGACACTCTAGCATCTTCGATGTTTTTATTCTAGAATTACCTTTTTGTATTTGCAGGCTTTGTTGATTTTCAAAGAAGGTTCTTAATGATGAAATCTGTAGGGGCACTGCTGAATCCTTTCAAAGAAAGTTACGATGTTAAATATCAAATATTCCCAACCATAAACTTGGCCAGCAAAGGAAGCATTTATACATGGTTCTTACTTAGACAATGCGTGATGAATTTTGGCAAGGAATATATGATGAGAGTATTTAAGTATTATTCAAGCTATATCTAATCCTCAGAATCTTCAGTATTAGCTATACATCTGTTACTGTAATGTT
>ARYC01011387.1:0-14313 GCA_000711775.1 Oxytricha trifallax
AATATTTAGATTTCTAATCATTGGCTGAATTTACAATTTTTTCTAATTATATCTTTAAGAAATGTTAATTAAAAATTATTATCAATATTAGAATGAAAAAAGATTTCCAAAACCTCCAATTCCAAATTCTTAGAATCAATATCTTACTCACTAATTTTACAATCCCCTTTACTATCCTATTTATTGTAAATATTTTTAAATTTTCCAATTTTATCTTTTTATTCATTTATTTTACTTAATTTTATATATCTTTTTCATTTTATAAATTTATTTAATTGATAAGTTATTATTGATTAAATAGAAAAGATCAGGAAACTATTTTTACAGAAATAAATAAAAACGGCATTAATTTATTATTTAGAAATATAAATAGTTTTACTAAACAAAAAATGAAATAATAAAGGGCTAAAAATGAATGCTCATTCTTTTTAAACATTAGTCTATTAATTATGCATTTATATATTTTATTTATTATTGAAATTTCTGAATCATTTCTGATTCTATGAAGAGTCTTAATTCTAAAGATATTTGTTAATAGGTAAAAATTTTCACAGTTTTCGATATTATAGTGAAAAGAGAGAAAATTTATAATACGAAATTTACTCAAACTATATTTTAGATTTGTTTGTAAAACTTTTAAGTTATTATGCTGATGTAATTTAAAAGAGATGAACAAAAAATATCTTTAATACTGAAGATTTAAAAATACTTACAAATTTTGAGAAATAAAGGAATCAATGTTTGGTTTTCAGAGAGGTTTCAAATAGAAGTAGTTTGATATTTATTCATTAAGGCTTTAGTTTAATAATATAGAATTTCGATTCGTTTATTTAAGATTTCATATTACTTTTAAATTTCAAACATTTAAGATCGATAATAAGTATTATATTGAGTTATAATAATTTTAATTGCTGCTTCATATCTTTTTTATTTTTTTATAGCGAATACAATATTTTATAATCACTTGCCAGAGCAATTTAGATTTCTACCATTTTTTTCAGAAAATAGTCATGTATTAATTATATAAAAATATTTTTCATGGATGATTACAAAGGAAAAGTTTCTTTGATACTGTAATATAAGTTTATTTAATTTCCTGCAAATTCAATCTACCTCTTTTGAGGTTGAAAAATTATTCATGAAAGTATTAGTTAGTTATGTATTTTATTTTAAAATACATAACTAACTCTTATTTTTGATTTATACACACTTTTTTAATACTAATATATTTTGAAATTTGAACAAAATAACAACTGGTAATTTTCATTTTTTGGGTCATATTTTCTAGTTTTTATTGTCACTTAAACTTAATTAAATATCAATATAAGATGTTCTTTTTTATATTTTAGTTAAATGCATTTGACTTTTATTTAAATTATGAAAAAAAATATGATTATATAACATCATGAATACTGTTTTAGATTCATTAATTAAAAAAATAGACAAGGTAATTATTTTTTATGATATCACATTTTAAAAGAATAAAAATATCTTAATTTATAATATGAATATTATTTTTTGCTTATCTATTCATTGATTGTAAGTCTTAATTGTATTTTTCCTTACCACTATTGATTTAGATAAGGGGATATACATTAAAACTTCAAATATATTTTAAATTATTATATAGGTTTAAGCACTCAATTTGTGAAATTATAAAAAGTTTGAGTTAAAAATATTAAGATAAATCGAAATAATATTGTTTTAGTATGTTTGAAAAGGGTAATATAATTTTAAATAAAGCAATAAATACATTAATTGTTAAAGACATTTAAATAGGTATTATTATTAAACAATTCAATTGAAATTATATTTTCATCTATAATATTAAATATTTAGTAAGTTTATTAATTATATACCTGTAATTTACTTAAATAATTAAAACTATATTGCTTAATTAAGTGAAAAATTAATCCTTTCTTATATGAAAAAGATTGTTTATTGATTGAAATGAAAAATAATAAAATTAAATAGTGCATATATCATTATGCGTAGACATTGTTATTGTTGCCGTATCGATAATTAAAAGATTCATATCAACAAACTACATAATATATAAAAAGATGAAAATTAGTACTCTTAGTACAGTTCCTAAGGAATTAAAAAACCGTAAAAATAAATACAAATTGTATATACAAATAAAAGCCCTTAATAAGACTTAGAAACAATTGAATCTTACTTATTCAAAATCATTAGATTATTGAAATTATTTTCTTTTAATTAATTTTTCATGTGATTTTTATTTGCGGTTAATCATTGCTGTAAAATAGTTTTTATGAATTTTCAAATAAAATCTTTTTCAAAAATACCATTTAGTATTAATTCTGCTCTTGGTAAGTTAAAAGTTTTAATCTTGAATTTGTTCATATTTTTACTGGTTTATAGTTAATATTCTGATTAAATGTAGTTAAGATATTTAGCAAAGGAATATTAATGCGGTGCAAATTTTGCTAAGACTATTACTGTTATGTCAAATATTGAATACATAAAGTGCTTTTGTTTAAGAACATGAAATAAATTATAAGTATATTTGTTTTTGTGGATATTACAAAATCAAGATTATAAATTTAATTTTCTAATTTAAAACATATTTTAATTCTAGTTATCATTGAAATCTAATAAAACCCCATTAGTCAATTAAGAATGAAAATTAGGAGATAAGAACAATTAACTAATATATAATTATAATTGGTGAAATTAAATATAATTAGGCAAAAAATAAAAAATTTAAGCACCCAGGTTGGTTTATTTTATAGAGACAATTAATCGAGAAAATGGTTTAAATTAATATTCTAAACATTATCAAAATGAGCAAATAATAATTATAATTTAATTTCATTTGTTCTTATCTCCCAATCTTCATTCTTAATTTATTAATAGGGTTTTATATGATATTACTAATGAAGGTTTCTTAATTATTCCATGTTTAATTTTGACGTATTACTATTTTTATAATTGTATAAAAATGCATCATTATTTCTTTGTCTTGCTTAGTATCCTTCTTGATATAAAATTGCACTTTCTATCTTATGTCTGAAAATAAATTTTAAGATTTAGTATATGAAAATTATTTTTATATTAAATGTTATCTTTTTTCAATAAAAATTTTATATATTCAATAAAATTGATAAATTGATAAATTTCTTTTATTTTATATTTATATTATCAAGAATAAATTTGGATTCTTAAAATTTAATAAATATTTTATCTTTAAGTTAAACATATCTTCAAACTTAAGAAATAGAATTGCACATAAGAAAATTTCCCAAAATAGCAGGGCTGAATTTTCTTTCAAAATAAGCCTTATGAAGTTAAATTTTTAGATAAAAAGTTAAATTTATTTCTTCAACAAATTCAGGACAACCTCACAAATTAATATCCTGCAAAAGATATTTATTTGAGGTAAGATAGAATAATAGAGAATTCAGTTTTCGTATTAAAGAGATTATACTGACACTACGCATAAAATAACTTTATGAATAAGCTTCAATTTTAAATTTGATAATCAGATTGTGGGAAACCCAAGGAAATATTTAGGAGATAAATCCTTAGTGATAATTTCCATTTAATGATTATAAGATGATAAAGTATCTGCACTACAGAGAATATAAAGATAGAATGGATATAGAAGCAGAAGATAACACAGAGAGCATTGAAATGTATAATCTCATGAAAATAAAAGATATTCAAATTTCTAGGCGGCATTATTCTTTTAAAAATATCTGTTTATTATTATTTTTCAATCTCAATTGAAAAATGAAACATTAACTACTTCCTCGTTTGACTAATTTAATATCAAGTTATCCAATAACTATCATTATTTTAATATTTATATAAAAAGTTAATTTATACAAACAATTTATATTCAGAAATTCAATTTAATCAAATAAATATTGAGTTTTATTGTAATAAAATATAACTTATCTTAAAGGTATATTTTATTTGTTTTTATTAAATGGAATTAGAATTAATTTCTCTTAATTTGAGAGATTAAACTATGTTTTCTTGTTATTCAATATCAATTTAATTCTGAATATAATTATAATAGTTTTAATTATAATAAATAAATTTTGTTAATTACTTCTTTTATTAAATATACCAAATGTCTAATAAAATCAATTGTTTATTTTGCCATTTCACTAGCTTTTATTATAGGAAAATAATAATTTCACATTTTCTATTTTATATTTTAAGATTCTTATAAATAGATTCTTACTATTAGCATACTTTGCTGCAAAATTTTTGATTTTATTTTCAAATCTTGATGATCGTTGTGAAATTATCTCTGTTTGTTTTCATTTTAAAATCTTAGCGCACAATCATTGTTAAATTTAGCCTTTTCCATTTCAATAAATGTGTGCAATTTTATTATGATCTACTGGACAACTTAGTGATCATAAAAGAGACTATTAAACTTCAAATTAGTAATTAAAGTTAGAATTTTCATTCAGAATGTTAAACTCATATAAACTCATTCATGTTTTGAGTATTCTAATATATTTATAATTGTCTAATATAGCTAAGTAACAATACAAAATAAAATGAATATAAACTTTAAGAAAATAAAAAAGCTTTTATATCCTTGAAATTATGCGTAATGTTGCTTATCATAACTTCAATATTTTGTATTAGCTTTAAATCAGTCAATTATGATAAATAAAAAGAAAAATAGAAGATTATAACAATTTGATTTATATAACATAGAATACTTTTTAAGCAAAATGAAATCTGGATTGTATAAACAGCCTTATCATCTCTCCATTCAACCTCATATACATCAAAGATATCTTGTGAGAACGCACTATTACTTTGTCCTTGAGATCAGCACCTATAGTGTCAACTTAGACCTGCCACTACTCTTACCAGACTGAATCTCTAAAAATTAAAATTTTTAGAAATGTTTTTTTGTTACTTACATTTTGTTGAGTATAACTGCTCCATCTTCCTCGCCATTTAAAGTATTCATTTTTATCTTAATCATATTGTTATAATCTTTTATTTAACATAAATCTTTGTTATCAATTCTATAAAATTTCTATTTTCTAAGCAAATCTAAGGCCTATATAAAAACAATTTATAAATATTTTCAAAATCTTTTTGTCATCCAATTTATTTTATTTAAAAAATAATTAGATGATATTTTTACCTAGTATAACGCTTCTCTTTTCTTTTTACTTAATCATCTCTTTTAAAAATAGTTCAAACGTATTCATTGAGTATTTATATGTGTTATTATTACATCAGCAATTTTGAATGAAAATGAATACATATCTATGCCTGATAATATATTATAATTTATAGAATTCTGTAATTGAAGTTGCAACTAAAGTAAAATTTAACCATCAACAAATAATAAAGTCTCATGCAGCTGAGATTGAAGCCAATAGATCGAAGGAATAAATCTGTGGGGCTGTTGTAATAGAATTAAAAGAAGTAAGCTCCTAATTAAACATATCCAGGGTGGGCTTTTATGTTAATTACTCTCAGGGTTATGATTCATACAAACAAAAAAGTAATTCACAAATCTGATTTATAACAGTGCTTAGATGAAATAATTCTACAATGTTTAAAATATAATCTTAAGACCCCTAATCATATTGAGGCACGCAACATTTTTGTAATAGAAATCTAAAACGTATGCAAGAATCAAAGTGACAGTTCTTAGTATCTCAGCTAATATTACCAACAGTTTATGTAAATGATCTAACAAACCAAATAGAAATATTAGACAATATAAAAAAATGATTAGTATTTATGTATTTTTATTTTAATTATGAATTAAAATAATTTAAACCATATACGGTTTCTGCCTTTGAACTCAATAATTCTTCTCATCTTAAATATTTTTGTTCATCATTCATTGTTTTGATCTTTATTTGCTTTTCTATTGTTCCTTGATTACGAAACTGTAAATTTAAAAACAAAAGTATTTATTAATTTATATTCAACTAATTAAAAGTTAATTTTAATTAATATTCTTTCAGAGTTCATTCTATGTCAAATTGAGTAAATAAAAAATTAATTACATTTAAAATTCTAACTCCAGAATTATAATTTATTTTTTGGAGATATGTAGTTTTTTTTTTTAATAAGATAAATTAAAGTAATTTGGAGGTCTCAATTTACTTATGTTGGCAATATTTCTTTCAAGTCTTACACAATTATATTGATATTTAATTTAATTATCCATAAAATAATATATTCTCAAGCTTATTATTAAATTAATTTACAAAGCAAGCATACTCTAATGATTAAATTAAGAATAAATTAGATAAATTAATACTTTTGGCATTTTTTAGGACTTTCTGTTTGTGATGACATAAAAAAGTCAACAACATATCTTGTTTATGTGACTTTTTCATTATGTAAATCGATTTTTAAGCTTAATTTGGAGTCGAATGATTAAAGGATTTAACTTATATTTATATAATAGAGCAATTAATAATTTAAAATTCAGATTTATTTTATCATTTTTATAAGGTTATAACAAAAACTAAGATGATGCAGCATTGTAGAAAAATAGCTGGTAAAATGAGGCGTTCTTAAAGTTGAAAACTTAAAAATGTAATATTTGTTATAAAATATAATTTATTACTTGTCATAATTCTTTGAATAATTATAACTAATGACAAAATAATAGGCGTATTATAGATAGTATAAAACTATAAAAATAATTTACTTGAATGATTAATACATAACTATAAATGGTTTTATTATTTAGATTTACCATCCTCTTTAGAAAAAAATAATGTAAAAAATAATATACTCTCATTAGACCAAATAATATAAAAAATACAGTCACTTTCAATATATTTTAATAATAAAGTAGCTAAGTCAATCTCACTTACTTATTCTGTATACTTCTTTCTAATTGAACTGATTATGGTTCAATTTATAATAAAATCGTCTCTTAATTTTTTGCAAATGAATAATTTCTAAGAAGTTAGATAAAGTATTATGACTCTTTTAGAAACAAAAAAGTATGGGCAATCATAAAGAAATAAAGGCAATCTAAATTAATGGAGTTTAATAGTAGTAAATACAGCACTTTTTGAAATCTGGTTTGCTTAAATATATTAATTAATAATTAAAAATAAGATAAAATTGATTGTGTTGGTTAATATTAAAATGTTTAATTGTTTGATATTATTATATTAGTAGATGTATTTCTTTGGTGAATCACCTAGGTGAATAATGAAAAATTAATATTTAGAAAGGAATTTACCTGCTTACTACAGTATCAGCCCATTTTGGAATTGTTCTATCTCATCAGTAGTTTCCTGTATCGTCAGAAGCTTCCTGAACCAAAAATAAGTTCATAAAATTTTTTTGTATACCAATGAATTATCAAATCAAAACTGAAAATGGTCGATACTATATTTCTTTGTTAATAAATTGTAATGGTTAAATAGTAATTTTCGCCTTTTAATAACAAGACAGTGAAACTTCAAGGAGAGTTAAAAAATAGTATCCAATTATTATCATGATAATAATAACTAAAAGAAGTTAATTATTCAAATTAAAAATAAGCAGAAGTTAAATGAAATTTCTAATTTATTTTTCTGGAGTGACAACTTTCTAAGGATTCAGAAAAAACAAACCTTCTTGAAGCAGACAAATTCTCTTCTTAATTGCATTTACCAATTTGAAGGCAGGAAAATTTTTACTAAAATTTTTAAATATATTAATATTAATCATAATTGTATTTATAATGATGATTTTAGCTATGTATTAATTAGGTAATTTATTTATTGCTAAGATGGACAACTTACGTTATAGAGTTTCAAGAGTATACTGAGCTCACAAATCCTCTTTGAGTTTTGATAATTTTCCTTTTTATCTTGATTGGTTGTGTTATTATCACCTTAGATGGTGTTGGAAAATATGATCTCCCAAAGTGTAGGCACAGATCGTAATATTGAATCTGATGACTGTAAAATTTTCCCCAGCTTTGTCCAAATTTACATGTCAAGATCTTTGAAGAATCTGGGCAGGTATATTGAAGCCTAACTTGAATTAGCTAAAATAGCATAATAATCGTGAATATAATCAATTAATCAACTTTGTACATTTCTATTTAATTATATTAATTTTATTCTATTTTTAGGTACTCTACCGCATTTTAGCTGTTTTGCGGTAGAGTACCTTAATTATATTAATTATTGATTTATTTAAAATTAAATGCTATAGATAAGTATGAAATTAAGTTTATACAAAAAGTAATATATAATTTAAAATTAATAAAAAAATGAGAATATTCTTTAATTGTTGCTATATTAAGCAACTTTATTAATAGGATTAAGTTTGAAATAATTAAAATTATTTATTTATTAAATTTTTTTATTAATTTTAAATTATATATTACTTTTTGTATAAACTTAATTTCATACTTATCTATAGCATTTAATTTTAAATAAATCAATAATTAATATAATTAAGGTACTCTACCGCAAAACAGCTAAAATGCGGTAGAGTACCTAAAAATAGAATAAATAAATAATTAAATAGAAATGTACAAAGTTGATTAATTGATTATATTCACGATTATTATGCTATTTTAGCTAAATGTATAAGAGCTATGTCTCTTAGGACCAGGAGCCTTCCTCTCAGTAGAGTAGAACTTGCATCATTTGAGGGTCATAGCTATGATACTTTTGGTCCTGTACTCCATATAATTCCAAACCAAAGGCATATATATCCTCACTCACATAATAAAAAACTATTCTATTCTATTCAAAAAGTAAATAATTAATTGTAATAAAATGTTAATCTAAACAATTTTTTATCTCCACTTCTATTCTTTGCCTTAACTCTTTTTAACAATTATGAAAAATTAGAGAAAGTCTTTAATTTAAAATAAAAAAGGATAATATAATTAAGTACTAGGATTAAATTAAGTAGAAATGGTATCTAAGAGCAGCTTATATTATTCTTCCATTATCCTTCATACATGTCACCATTTGACCAATCCATTACGTTTTTAGTATATTGTGTCCAAGTCTTTTGAGTCTTCAGTCTGGTTGCATCTGATCTCCTCCTGATAAGTATTGCTAAAATATAAAATTCTTCGATAAGCTTTTTGTAACTTACAAATTTTAGTGAATAACCAACAGCTCCAGCAACACCATCTTAGGTTGTTCATTTTTATTATTATTTACTTATCTATTTTTAAATATTTCCTATAATAAATTATGAATATTTTATTTAAGGGAAATACTCAAGTTTAACATCAAGTATTGGTATTTGATTTTAAAATGGAACAGTCAAAAGTAGTAACTTAGTAAGAGATACTTTCTTCATTATTTTAAGAATGTGTAATAAAATAAATTGAAACATTAAAACATCTTATTATTTGTATTTAATATTCATATTAATTTATTTTGAGTATCATAACCAAATGTAAGTTTTTAAAATCATGAAGATACTTTAATTAAGATTTTAAATTTCAGAGAAACAAGATTATAGAATTATTAATTTAAAGATTGCAGTTACTAAATAACAACGAAGCACTTTAGTTATTTTGAGAAAATGATTCCTTATATAAATTAACAAATAAATTCTAGGAGTTGGAGAGTTAGTCATTTTTTTAAATCTAATAGATAATAAAAAATAATTCGAGACAAAATATAAATTTCTAAATCTAGAATTCTTATTTATATAAAGTCCTAGCTAAGAGCTCATCAATAATTGTTCCGACCGAGACCCGTCCCACCCCGTACCCCTCTTCTAAAAAATACCCCCTTCACACCCGTACCCCCCGTACCCCCCATACCCCCTGTACCCACCCCATTTCATATGAAATTTTTTATCCGCGCAGTCTGAATCGATTTCCTTCATGACATCTCGTCATCATATATAGATAATTTTTTATATGAAATATCATAAATTTTTTTAAATTTTTTCTTTGCTTATTAAACCATAATAGCATATTAATTTCATTTTTTTTTATTTTTCAACGCTCGCCATTATTTTCTTAGTACATACTCTCATAGAAAATTATTTATTTTATGAGTAACACATTAATAATCATAATTATATAATAAAATGATAATTATTTATAAAGTACTAGATATAATTCTTAACAACTTTAAGTAATAGACCCTTACGATGGGCCGCTAAATGTTTTTTCTATATTTTTTTAAATGTTCTAAAAATCATTAAAACATCAAAGTAACATGTCATAAGTCATTCAAAAGCTCCCTTACGACTTTTAAAAGCAGTCTTTAACAACAAAAATCATAAAATCAATAAAATCATAAAATAAATAGAATTTTGAATTAATATTACTAATTTTATTTAGTATGTTATGATTATTATATTTATTTTTCACAAATTCATATTCTAATATCATGATTAGTTGTTATAATTGCTTCAAAACATTAATATTATATGTAATCTTATAGATCAGTAAGCTAAATGATTGTATTTGAAGCAATTATAACAACTAATCATGATATTAGAATATAAATTTGTGAAAAAATAAATATAATAATCATAACATACTAAATAAAATTAGTAATATTAATTCAAAATTCTATGTATTTTATGATTTTATTGATATTATAATTTTTGTTGTTATAGACTGCTTTTAAAAGTCGTAAGGGAGCTTTTGAATGACTTATGACATGTTACTTTGATGTTTTAATGATTTTTAGAACATTTAAAAAAATATAGAAAAAACATTTAGCGGCCCATCGTAAGGGTCTATTACTTAAAGTTGTTAAGAATTATATCTAGTACTTTATAAATAATTATCATTTTATTATATAATTATGATTATTAATGTGTTACTCATAAAATAAATAATTTTCTATGAGAGTATGTACTAAGAAAATAATGGCGAGCGTTGAAAAATAAAAAAAAATGAAATTAATATGCTATTATGGTTTAATAAGCAAAGAAAAAATTTAAAAAAATTTATGATATTTCATATAAAAAATTATCTATATATGATGACGAGATGTCATGAAGGAAATCGATTCAGACTGCGCGGATAAAAAATTTCATATGAAATGGGGGATTTTATGGGGGGTACGGGTGTGAAGGGGGTATTTTTTAGAAGAGTGGTACGGGGGGGGTACGGGTCTCGGTCGGAACAATTGTCTTAATAATTATGCTTTATATAGAAACTAATAAATTATTGAGATAAAAGAGATTTTACGATTTAATAATTTTTGAGTGATTAAATATTTTAATTATTAATATTAGAGCAAGGAAAAATATTTTTAGAGTAGAATTCTAATATTTAGCTTGGTTTGTTCTGAGAAGAAAAAAAAATTTAGTAATAACTTGTGTTTAATTAATGATAAAGAAGATTATAAAAATATATATATTTATTTATTAACTTATTTTTCTTATATTTTTTATAATGCAATTTAGAAATAAGGGAGTATTTATTTTCTGAGTTCATTTCTATATACATTTATTATCTTCAATCAAAACACTTGTCTCTTCGTGTTATAATATAAAGTATATTTAGATTTAAAAAAATAAATAACACAGAAAACTTATTATAATTACAATATGAAGCCAAACGAACAGATTAAAAACTAAACTTTAAGTAAAATTAGTTATTTTATTAATTTAATTTATTCTTGAGAAAAGATTTATTATTATGGGAAAAACAGATATTTGATAGATATGTGGCTAATTAATCAATTTTAATATTAAAATGACATCTATACAGAAAATAATGTCAACCATTTGTCTTAAGTTTCAGTACAACTCACTATTAACTTTTTGATGATGCTTTAATTTCTTTTAAAATAATAAATTTAATTATTATTAAATATGAGACAGTTGTTTAAGGACTATGGAGCAATAATCAGTAAGCTTATATATCTCGAAAGACATCTGTGCTTCTCAATTGCAAAATAATCGAAGGTTCCGGAGTTTCTCTAACTTATTTGCTGAGTGATAAAAGGTGAAATAAACCAATTCAGAGTTAGCATTTGCGAAAAAAATTTCTTCAAACTTGATAGAACAATAGTGAAATTCTTGATCTAAATAAGATTGACCAAACTTAAGACACCTATTAAAATATACAGAGAATGGGAAAGTTATAATTAATAGCTAATAATGCAAATAAAAAATACAACCAATTTAATAATATTGTAGGAATACATTTGAAATTGGGAAATTAATTTAAATTAAATTAATTAAATATTAGAATAATGGCAGTTATCAAATCCAAAGTGACTCAAAATTCAAATCTAACTCGATTCTACGGTAGATCCCGCAATTTTAGCTGGACTTTATTATTGGCAATATTCCTATTCATCCCTGGAAACGAGATATTTTGACTATTAGCTAACTCCCAAAAATAGTATAATGGGTTTTTCTCGCTTAGGCGATGAGATAAATTCATTATAGCAATAACAACCACCGTCTCATTTTTAATGCGCTATCCAGAGAGTATAATATTGTCAGGGTTTGGAGACATTTTCCAAAAACATAACTGAAGGTAATTAATAATTAATTAATTTTAATTTTAATTCATTTTCCCAAATCGAATGTATTCCTACAATAATGCAAAAAATTAAGCAAAGGATTACTAATAAAAAATACAGGTGATCAAATGAAAACATTTATTTAAAAGAACAAATTAATTATAATAATTTTTTTAATAAATATATTACTGATATTAATAGAGAATAATAAAAAGGATAGAGATTAAGATATCCTTTAGTTTACATTTTTGTATTTTTTATTAATATTACTACTACTTCTAATATTGCTGTTTAATTTATATTTATTAAAATTTTAATAATTTAACAATTAATTATATTTTGTAAATATTTACATTTAGAAAAATGAGGAAAATTTAAATATACTCTATTTTATATAAGAATAAGTGTATTTTGGACTGCGATTTTTTTGTTTAATAGTGATCAAAGTGTCTTTTAATGCTGTTCTCTCAAAATCTAACTTAATTTCATCTTTCTCTATTTTTTATCTTCTTAAACTCGCTCATCTTAAGTTTTTTCGCTGGGAATTATAACAAAAGCTTTTGCCCTTCTAGCTAGTTAATCATTGCTGATCTACTTTCCTTAGCAGCACATTCATTGGATCGCTAAATAGTATCTTTTTAAAATTTAATAAGATTTTCTTCAACTTAACTAAAATTTTCCTTGTATTTTTTATACTCCTGTTCTAACTTCATTTTCAAACTAAGTTTCTTAGTAATCATTTAGAGAGAGAGAGTGATTAGAAAATTATGTACCCATTTTTATTAAAAGAAGCTGCCAACTCATCACACTATATAAAATTTTCATTCCAATATACATCTCAGATTATAAGACAAAATTTTCAATATTTATCATAATGCATGACCTCCAGTTTAAGCATTTTATAGTATTTCAGCAGGTTTATTATCTTTCTTTTAAGAATATTAAACATATTTGTTAACTGGTAACTTTCAACAAAAATGGTTTTTTTTGCGATTAGCATAACCAAGACGCCACAGTCTTTACTCTTTATTTTATGATTTATTTTATTATTGCTAATTATTTTTTCTTTTAAATAATCGATACCCACTTATTCCACTGCTCATTCATTTTAAAGCATGATTAATATATGCCTTGAAGCAAAGTCATACTTTAAATCCATATCTTTACATATTCTACTATAGCAGTCAATATAAGCTTCCTTTTTCTTTCTGATTTTCCAAATCTAATTTTTTTGGCATCATAAACAAAATAATTGTATCTTCAAAAATTAATTGCATTCAATTAATTTATATTAATCTTTTTATAAACGTATCTACAGATCCAGGAAATTATTCAAACTCCTATGAGTGTTTGAATTTGATATTTCATGGAGAATATTAAGCATAATTATACACTCACAAATCAAATAAATTATAACTAGTAAGGATAGAAGGTTATATTAAGATTCTAACCATGATCAAATAATTTATAGTTCAATATAATAATAATATATAATAATTTGTATTTTATGGTTTATAATATAATTAAATACCTCAAAAACTTTAATTTTATATAATTTTCAGTTAATAATTATTTATGATGCTAAGAAAAAAATAGTCAATAAAAGAAATCGTTAATGACAGAAAAGAAAATGAAAATATCAATAAAGCAGAGAATTTCCACAAATTTTACTCGATTTAAAATGAAGAAACAACATAAAATGTTCTTAAATCACTATAAAAAAGGCTTTTTAAGAATGATACGTAAGAAAAATGATTTTACTCAATAACTAATGGAAAAAAAAATGACAATGATATCGAAAATTTTAAAATATAATTAGAGTTAGATCAGCCAGTGCACGAAAATCAATTTTAAATAAAAATAT
>ARYC01011388.1:0-17082 GCA_000711775.1 Oxytricha trifallax
AAAACCCACCTGTAAGCCAAAGAAAACCCACCTGTAAGCCAAAGAAAACCCACCTGTAAGCCAAAGAAAACCCACCTGTAAGCCAAAGAAAACCCACCTGTAAGCCAACGAAAACCCACCTGTAAGCCAACGAAAACCCACCTGTAAGCCAACGAAAACCCACCTGTAAGCCAAAGAAAAAACCCACACTGTAAGCCCAAGAAAACCCACCTGTAAGCCAAAGAAAACCCACCTGTAAGCCAACGAAAACCCACCTGTAAGCCAACGAAAACCCACCTGTAAGCCAACGAAAACCCACCTGTAAGCCAAAGAAAACCCACCTGTAAGCCAAAGAAAACCCACCTGTAAGCCAAAGAAAACCCACCTGTAAGCCAAAGAAAACCCACCTGTAAGCCAAAGAAAACCCACCTGTAAGCCAAAGAAAACCCACCTGTAAGCCAAAGAAAACCCACCTGTAAGCCAAAGAAAACCCACCTGTCAGCCAAAGAAAACCCACCTGTAAGCCAAAGAAAACCCACCTGTAAGCCAAAGAAAACCCACCTGTAAGCCAAAGAAAACCCACCTGTAAGCCCAAAGAAAACCCACCTGTAAGCCAAAGAAAACCCACCTGTAAGCCAAAGAAAACCCACCTGTAAGCCAAAGAAAACCCACCTGTCAGCCAAAGAAAACCCACCTGTAAGCCAAAGAAAACCCACCTGTAAGCCAAAGAAAACCCACCTGTAAGCCAAAGAAAACCCACCTGTAAGCCAAAGAAAACCCACCTGTAAGCCAAAGAAAACCCACTAGATCTCTATAAAATAGATTAATATATTGATTTATAAAATTATTTACTTTGAAATCCTTTGGCCACGGAGGCACAGAAATTATTTTATATATATAAGTTTTTCAGTTATTTATATCATTTTTGCAATTTATATTTAATTTTATTCACATAAGATTTTTTATTCATATTAGTTATTTTATATTTTTTATCTCATTTTGATTAATAAATTAATATACAATATAGATCCTCATAAATTATTTATATATCTTATCCAATTTTTTTATTAAACAAATATTTTAATTTACTTTTATAATTTGTATAATTACATTTATAGAATTATAAAGCATAAATTTTCATTATTACATAATATTTATTTAATATAGGATCACATTTATATTTTATATAATTAATAAGACCAATAATTTAATATTATTTTTTTATTTATAATTCTTAATAAGTTTTCTAGTGTCATGTATTTATTCTGTTTTTATATTTAGTTAAATTAAATAATTGTCTATATTCAATATCATATTTCAAATATCAAATATATTTAGTAAAATCTTATTCTATTTTATTAACCTTTATTTAAATAAATAATAATATTTTCTTACTTAAAAAGGTCTGATTTTAATGATAATTATAATTATAATGAGTTTTTATTATCAAAATCATCAATCAATTTTTAATTTGAAATTTTTTTAATTTATTTATTTTTGTCAGGTTTTCTTATCAAAAATATCGGGTTTTCTTATCAAATTAGTCGGGTTTTGAGGGTTTTGGTCAATTTAATGAGTAAGTACCCACAAAATCAAGAATCTAGTATCACTTAATTATTTATCATATCTCTTCTAATAAAAATTTTTCTTGATATAATTTTCTTGCTAGTTTTTATTTATCAATCTATCTTTTATTATAAATCATAATTTTTTTTAAGTAGTAACAACGAATCTGACAATATTTTGTAAACTATGTTTTGACTTATATTTTAGAAACTATATGGTAAGTAAAGCAACGTATTATTTAATTTCAATATTTATTATGCTTTTGTAAGCATAGTATATTAATCTAATGGTTTTAATGACTAAATTTATATTTGTAGTTTTATCACCTCATCTATTTTTCTGTTTTTATATATAAAATATTAAATTTTAATATTTAACTTTAATAATTTTTAATATTTAATTATCAATTGCCATCTATAAATAATTTGGTAGATGTATTAATATCCAATTATTTTAAAGAATTATCTATAAAGAAGGGAGTAACATTAAAAATGAATTCTCAGGGCTCTGCCCCTTACCCCAGCAGGGTTCCACCCTTGCAACCCGAAAAAAGGGACATGCTGTCCCTTATACCCTGGCTTTGGTCTATGCATCACCAAACTCCATATGATTAATATCTTTAATATAATTAAGTAGTATTAAATATAAATACTATATAACAATATAATTATAAAATGCTCGTTATCTTTGTTATCTCTATTGAATTTACTGATAGGGTTTCCATGGTGTTCATATATTTTCTTTGAATTTAAAAATTTATTCTTTGGTTTCATCTATTCTATGTTTAGCTTTATAATTGATGATTATCGACTATTTGTTTTTTTATTTGGCTATATATTGGGTTTTGGGAAAAGGGGTTTTAGGGTTTTTATAATAAATAAAATTACAAATACAAGAATCTTATATTACTAACATAATTTTTAAACTTATTAATTAATTCTGGTTTTCTTATCAAAATTATCAGGTTTTCTTATAAAAATAATCGGGTTTTGAGTGTTTTCGTTAATATTATGTGTAGGTACTTTAAAATATTCTTAATTTTTATAAGATTCATAACTTTTTAAAATTATTTTAACGTTTATTATACATTTCAAGAGTTATTTTATATTTTTAATAATAAATTTTTATATTTTTATCTAATTATTTTCATTAAAGATTTATACTTAGCAAGTTAGATGTCAGCAAAGACAAAATATTTTTTCTATGACCGACTTTTGATGAGGTTTTTGGACGTTCCAAGTCGAATGAACCAACTTATTTTTCAATTATTAGAACTTTTTCAAATTTTGTGACCAGGTGTCAGGAATCTCATGGTAAGAGTCAGAAAAGTAAAAATGTTTTTACTATGACGCACTTTTAATGATGTTTTTGAAGGTTCCTAATCGAGTGGAACAACTTAATTTTTCATAATATTTTTATATATATAATTTTTTCTTAGTCAAGTCGTGAAGGTAGGTCAGGTCGAAAAAAAAATTTTATTGTTGACCACGCGATATCCATTCTCCATAGCCGATTGTGGGGCAAATATCACATTTTTTGAGGTAAGGGATTGAAAAATTTGGCTTTAAAAAAAATGCGCGGTCGAATACCCCAAAAGCCCAATAAGTATATCAAAACCCCAAAACCCCAAAACCCCAAAACCCCAAAACCCCATGTACTCAAAAATTTTAATTTTTTTTAAAAATAGGTTTTCCGTACCTACTTTTGAAATTCAAGTATTCATAAGTCTAAAAAAACTAACCAAATAAGGTTAAAAGGATAAATTCATGATGAAAAATCCAGTCGGGTTTTAGGCCATTTACCCCCTCCCCAAAACCCCATTTAAAGTATATATCAAAACCCCAAAACCCCATATATAGGTATACCAAAGAGCGGAGTTCTTATATAAATTGTGAAGTTTTATATTATTATAGAGTATTTATTAATAAAATGATGCAATTTAATATAGAAATCTTTTTTTTATTTGAATACCTGAAAATAGGCTGCCGCCAAAACCCTTCGGGTAAGCCAAAGACGAAGCAATTTTAATTGCATAAGGACGCGAGTCCTGAGCGAAGCGAAGACTCTGCGTATTGCGTCACGCATGAAAACCCAAGTGACACGTATGAAAACCCAAAGCGAAGTACATGAAACCCAAGGTCAAACTAGCAAAGCCAAAGAGACCGCACTTCTTCTTGAATATTAGGTGATTATTATAGAAAGAAAACCCAGAGACACTTTTTTACCAAAACACAGAGAGAAACCAAAGATAGTAATTAAATATTTATTATAGTAGGGTTTTCTTATCAAACTGAGAGAGTGTTCTTATATAATAAGTAAGGTTGAAGGTTTTCTAAATTCAATAAGGATTATATTAACATATTTTTGTATATTTTATTTTTAACAACTTTTTCAATTTATATAATTTGATAGGGTTTTCAGATCAAATTAGTAGGTTTTCTTATCAAAATGGCTGGGTTTTGGGAGTTTTTCAAATTTTATGGGCAAGTACTCACAATTTTAAAAACCTTTATGAAATACTAATTATTTTTATCTTTCATATATTGAATCTCTTATCAATTAAGAGTTTCTTATCCTTATTCTACTACAATTAATAATTTATATATGAATTTAATTTTTCATGAGTAGTAGTCAGAAATCTTAAAATATTTTTTCTAACACTATGTTTTGATCCCTTTTTTAGAGCCTATATGACGAGTGAAGCAACTTTATTTTTAATATTTTGAACTTTTTACATTTTCTTATTTTTTGTAACATGAAGACAATGTGATGCAAGTAAAAAATTTAATTCTATTGTTGACCACGCGATATCGAATCTCCATACTCGATTGTGGGGTAAATACCACATTTTCAGAAATATTAAATGAAAAAAAATTGTCCAGAAAAAACTTCGGAAAAAAATCCCCAAAACCCCAATAAGTATATCAAAACCCTCGAAGTATACCACTAACATTTTATAGTCAAAGGGGGGTGGGGGTGGGGGGGGTCTGAAGCCAAATTTATAATAAAAACAGCCAAATTTGACTATATAAAAGCGCCTGGAAGAAACTACGATCTGTGAGCCCCCCAAACCCCATATATAGGTATACCAAAGAGCGAAGTTCTTATATAAATTGTGAAGTTTTATATTATTATAGAGTATTTATTAATAAAATGATGCAATTTAATATAGAAATCTTTTTTTTATTTGAATACCTGAAAATAGGCTGCCGCCAAAACCCTTCGGGTAAGCCAAAGACGAAGCAATTTTAATTGCATAAGGACGCGAGTCCTGAGCGAAGCGAAGACTCTGCGTATTGCGTCACGCATGAAAACCCAAGTGACACGCATGAAAACCCAAAGCGAAGTACATGAAAACCCAAGGTCAAACTAGCAAAGCCAAAGAGAACGCAATGCTACTGAATATTATGTCTTTATTATAGAAAGAAAACCCAGAGACACTTTTTCACCAAAACACAGAGAGAAACCAAAGATAGTAATTAAATATTGATTATAGTAGATTTTCTTATCAAACTGAGAGAGTGTTCTTATATAATAAGCAAGGTTTTGAAGGTTTTCAAAATTCCAAAAGGATTATATTAACACATTTTTGTATATTTTATTTTGTGCAACTTTTTCAATATATTAAATTTGATAGGGTTTTCTTATCAAATTAGTAGGGTTTTCTTATCAAAATGGCTGGGTTTTGGGAGTTTTTTCAATTTTATGGGCAAGTACTCACGAATTTTAAAAACCTTTATGAAATACTAATGATTTTTATCTTTCTTATATTGAATCTTATCTATTAAGGGTTTCTTATCCTTATTCTACTACAATTAATAATTTATATATGAATTTAATTTTTCATGAGTAGTAGTCAGAAATCTTAAAATATTTTTTCTAACACTATGTTTTGATCCCTTTTTTAGAGCCTATATGACGAGTGAAGCAACTTTATTTTTAATATTTTGAACTTTTTACATTTTCTTATTTTTTGTAACATGAAGACAATGTGATGCAAGTAAAAAATTTAATTCTATTGTTGACCACGCGATATCGAATCTCCATACTCGATTGTGGGGTAAATACCACATTTTCAGAAATATTAAATGAAAAAAAATTGTCCAGAAAAAACTTCGGAAAAAAATCCCCAAAACCCCAATAAGTATATCAAAACCCTCGAAGTATACCACTAACATTTTATAGTCAAAGGGGGGTGGGGGTGGGGGGGGTCTGAAGCCAAATTTATAATAAAAACAGCCAAATTTGACTATATAAAAGCGCCTGGAAGAAACTACGATCTGTGAGCCCCCCAAACCCCATATATAGGTATACCAAAGAGCGAAGTTCTTATATAAATTGTGAAGTTTTATATTATTATAGAGTATTTATTAATAAAATGATGCAATTTAATATAGAAATCTTTTTTTTATTTGAATACCTGAAAATAGGCTGCCGCCAAAACCCTTCGGGTAAGCCAAAGACGAAGCAATTTTAATTGCATAAGGACGCGAGTCCTGAGCGAAGCGAAGACTCTGCGTATTGCGTCACGCATGAAAACCCAAGTGACACGTATGAAAACCCAAAGCGAAGTACATGAAAACCCAAGGTCAAACTAGCAAAGCCAAAGAGAACGCACTGCTTATTGAATATTAGGTGATTATTATAGAAAGAAAACCCAGAGACACTTTTTCACCAAAACACAGAGAGAAACCAAAGATAGTAATTAAATATTTATTATAGTAGATTTTCTTATCAAACTGAGAGAGTGTTCTTATATAATAAGCAAGGTTTTGAAGGTTTTCTAAATTCAAAAGGATTATATTAACACATTTTTGTATATTTTATTTTGTGCAACTTTTTCAATTTATATAATTTGATAGGGTTTTCAGATCAAATTAGCTGGGTTTTCTTATCAAAATGGCTGGGTTTTGGGAGTTTTTCAAATTTTATGGGCAAGTACTCACGAATTTTAAAAACCTTTATGAAATACTAATTATTTTTATCTTTCTTATATTGAATCTCTTATCTATTAAGGGTTTCTTATCCTTATTCTACTACAATTAATAATTTATATATGAATTTAATTTTTCATGAGTAGTAGTCAGAAATCTTAAAATATTTTTTCTAACACTATGTTTTGATCCCTTTTTTAGAGCCTATATGACGAGTGAAGCAACTTTATTTTTAATATTTTGAACTTTTTACATTTTCTTATTTTTTGTAACATGAAGACAATGTGATGCAAGTAAAAAATTTAATTCTATTGTTGACCACGCGATATCGAATCTCCATACTCGATTGTGGGGTAAATACCACATTTTCAGAAATATTAAATGAAAAAAAATTGTCCAGAAAAAACTTCGGAAAAAAATCCCCAAAACCCCAATAAGTATATCAAAACCCTCGAAGTATACCACTAACATTTTATAGTCAAAGGGGGGTGGGGGTGGGGGGGGTCTGAAGCCAAATTTATAATAAAAACAGCCAAATTTGACTATATAAAAGCGCCTGGAAGAAACTACGATCTGTGAGCCCCCCAAACCCCATATATAGGTATACCAAAACACCAAAACCCCAAAACCCACCCCATTAAAGCAAAATCAAATTATGATAAGCAAAAGCCAAATTTCGTAAACCATACTCAAATATGATAAGCCAAAGTCAAATTAAAGTAAGCAAAAGTAAAATTAAAGTAAGCCAAAGTCAAATTAAAGTAAGCCAAAATCAAATTATAGTAAGCCAAAGTCAAATTGAAGAAAGCCAAAGTCAAATTAAAGTAAGCCAAAGTCAAATTGAAGTAACCCAAAGTCAAATTAAAGTAAGCCAAAGTCAAATTTAAGTAAGCCAAAGTCAAATTTAAGTAAGCCAAAGTCAAATTATAGTAAGCCAAAGTCAAATTTAAGTAAGCCAAAGTCAAATTGTGGTAAGCCAAAGTCAAATTATGGTAAACCAAAATCAAATTAGGTAAGCCAAAGTCAAATCGTGGTAAGCAAAAGTCAAATTTTGGTAAGTCAAAGTCAAATTGTGGTAATCCATAGAAAAAACAATAAATAAAAAATATTATATATAAAATTTTATCATTAAATAGTCATGTAGTCCAAAAAATATTTCTTTTTCTAAAAAGTAGTCTATTGTACCTACTTTTGAAGTTCAGATATTCATTAGTATTAAAAAACTAACCAAATAAGAATTTACAGATAAAAATAGGATGAAAAAATCCAGGCTGGAAAAATCTCATTTTATCGTGCCCCAAAACCCCATATAAAGTATATATCAAAGAAAACCAACCTGTAAGCCAAAGAAAACCCACCTGTAAGCCAAAGAAAACCCACCTGTAAGCCAAAGAAAACCCACCTGTAAGCCAAAGAAAACCCACCTGTAAGCCAAAGAAAACCCACCTGTATTTTTATTAAAATCTTTCTATATTAATATCATATATTTTTATATTTATAATTGTTTTTAATATTTTTTACGTCCAATATCAATTAGTTTTCATGTCACATTTAATTTTTTTTCTTTTAATGCTAATTTGCTAATGAATTTTTTTCAAGTTATTTTTTTTAATTTGTTTATTCTTTTATAGATTTAAATCCCCAAAACCCCTTATGAGGTTTGTAAGTTCTTTTATTTGTAGGGAATTTATTATGGGTTGGGATTATTAATTAAATTCGAGACAAAAATAGCAAGCTATTGGGTTCTATTTATGATGAAGAGTATATAAATTTAGTGTTTAAACTGCTTTATGTATGTGATATATACAGTGAATAACTCAAACCAGTACACAATTATAAGTCAATTGCACAGCTCATAAAGCGAAGTCCATCAACTTTTCGCTCCCACTACTTTATAGCAATATAACTAAAGCAATAATAGCTGAATTCTATGCCTTAGAGGAAGTCAAAGTTTCTTTTGAAGCATGACTATCTTATTATTGAAAAAACATTGAAGTATTGGGCTCACTTCTCTCTCGAACAACGAGTTCTTATGTTTCATCGCCAGTTCCCTGAGTTTAAGATCTCTGCAAACTCAGTTGCAAACATTTATAAAAGAAATGGTATCTCTTACAAAGGTGTTAATCGTATCAAGAGAATAATTGATTTCACTTTGCCATTTTACAACTATAACCTAAATTATATTTATAATTAAATAAAGAGAGCCTAATAGAATAATATTAAGTTTATTCATGCTGACTAGGCTGTGTTTACCTTCAACACTTTCATCTAGAAGTCTTGGTATAAGAGGCATAGTATTATAGAAGTATATGACCAGAAAGTCAAGGTAAAAACAATGACAATTCTTTGATGTATTAGCGATGATGCTGGTTTAGAAACCTTTGTTATTTATCCTCGCTCAATTAGAACAGAGCAGTATATTAAGTTCTTAGAGCAGCTGAGAGAGAAGTACCCTGAATAAGAGATTATAGTATTCGTTGATAATCCTTCTTTTCATAAGACAAAAGAAACAAGGAAGAGTTATGAACAACTAAGAATAACGCCAGTGTTCAACGTACCTTACAGTCCATAGTTTAATGGAATTGAGTTCTACTTGGGAATATTAAAAGGTCATTACAAGAAACTGCTGCTATACCACTTGATGCATGACCTACCTATCGATACAGTAGACTTTATTAAAAGTTCATCGAAGAGAGTAGATAATTAGTTGGCATAAAAGTGTGCTAAAGAAGGGAGAGTGAATGTATATAAATAAGTTTTGTAGTTAAGTTAATGAATATATAAGTCACATTTAAAATTCTTTAGAGGGAGCTGGCTTCTCTTTCTTTTCTTCCTCTTAAGGCTTGCTTGGGCCTATGTTTCTTCTCTTGCTGCCAGCTCCAGCATCTATGTTCATTGACTCTGGAGGCTAAATATTTGAATAAAGTCTCTTACTAACTTCATACTTTGTCTGCGACTTTCGCTCTCTGTGAAGCTTGCTCTATTCCTTCATCAAGGAGATGCCAGTACCAGATTTTTCTAAAGAGTTAAGCTACAAATCTTACTTGAAATATAAGGGTGCTTCTGCAACTCTGATAGCCAGTTCTCACTCATCTTGATCTCTTGTTTGTCCTTATCTTTTGAAGAGATGCTGTACCTTTTCTTATGAGATTCTTGAATATTTCTTTCAAGTAATCACCTTTAATTGTTGCAAGTAATCCAAAGAAATAGTTTCTTTCAGGTAGTTTATTCTACAATTGCTTCTTAGTAGGCAGGTACAGCGAAACCTCTGGGTCATTCATAGCATCATCATATAAATTAGTCACTGAGATTTCTGGATAGTTTGGGATCTCTGCAAACTTTACATCTTAAGTTTTCAATGCTTTCTTCTCTTCGCAGAGTATGGCTCTTAGAAATGAAATTTTAGTACCTTCCATCGTTGGCAGGAACAAATCAACTACATAATCAAGATTAGCCACTTTGAGTTCATTACCTTGCTGCACCAGGTAGCGATGCAAATCCTCCTTGCTTCTAAATCTTTGAATTAATTCTTGTGCTTGCACTCTTTTCATTGCATCATTCATTGACTCCATCTTGTTTACAGATCTAAGAAATGATATTCAAATTTAAGTTTATTGATTTCAATTATTTACCTCTGTAAAACTTACTATTAAATATGGGCATCCTATAGGAGGTCAACCTCTTAGAAGGATATGGAGAAAGTTTTGAGAACTGGTTTCAAACTTGAGAGATTGATATCAATTTCTACTGTTATAGTTCCATATTTTTAAATTTAAATTGGTACGTACTTAATTAGGAGCAGCTCCTAAAATGCTAGTACTTAATTAGAAGCATTAATTAATGCTAGTAATTAATTAGGAGCACCCTAATTTTAATTATAAAATCATAAAATCATAAAATCATAAAATACCTCCTAAAGCAGTACGTACTTTATTAGGTGCACCTCCTAAATTGGTACGTGCTGTAATCAACTTATTATTGATAGTAAAAATAGTTACTTCCTCCCCCTTATTTAGAGCTGGATTGTCTCTTAACACTTACATTTCTTCTATAATACTCTAAGAACTTCCCTATAAACTTGTAGGCTTACATAGCTCTCATATAGGCTCTCAGTTATAGAGGCAGTTTTATAATTTTAAATTTAAATTTAAATATGAGCGCTAACATTTTAAGAAAAACAATAGCACTTCCATCAAACTAAATGAGACTAACCTTTGGCAGCAATAAAAAGTGTGATAGCTGTGAGATGAACTCTCTTAAAGAACTACCAGAATTATCACTTGATGTCTCTGTTATTGAAATAGAAATTAATAATATAAAATAAATGGCAAATAAGTGTGTGGGAGACAGAGAGGAGGAGAAAGGTATTAATGATATTCCTATCCAAACTGAAGAAATAGAAGTATACTTTTGTGAGCTGTGTGAGAGAGATTTCGCTCATAAATCAAGCTGGTATAGACATATGAAGGAGCATCAAGAAGCCAAGCCTACTGTATACTAAAAAGCCTGACAAAATCGATGGGAAGTATGATTGCTTTGAGTGCCATAAGTAGTACTCTCATACATGAGACTTGAAGATACATCTTTTAAAAGCTCTAAAAAAAAAGACATAGAAATTGAAAAGCTTGAAGTTAGTTTAACCTTCTCAACAAAAGAAAATCGAGGGAATATTCTAAAGTGGCAGTACCTGAATAAGCTAGTGAGTTAGAGTGCGCAAAGAAGGCACGCAACCAACTAACCTTTGAAATCACAAAAATTATGATCAAAATTCAATACAAGAAAATACCAGTTCTTGCTTAGATAGATTTAGATACTTCTCTTTAAAGTTATCTAATCCTAGAGGACTCCTTTGATAAGAAAGTTATCAATGATCATCAATATGCTTACAAGGTTTATCCTTTCAACTATCTCTTAAGTGATGATAAATATTAGATGGAGTTTACTAACGAGTATCAAGTACTCACTCAAGCAAAATTTAAAGAGTGTAAGTACTTAATCAAGCTAGATGCTGTTCTACTTGCCAAAGATCATGTTGCTTTCAGACTCCCACTCTATGAAATGACCCTCAGAGATTTCATTAGTGATCAAAGGAATCATAAGTAGCTTGCTTTGATAGCAACTTAAACCTTAGAAGGTATAAGAGAGCTACATAAGTTAGGCTTTGTTCACAGAGATTTGATGGCTGAGAATATTATGATAAACTTTTCACATGTAAGAGTGACAATGATTGACTTCAACAGAGCAATAAGGGTGGAAGTATCAAGGCTAGGAAGTGTAATGGGAACTCCAGGCTATTATCCAGAAAGAGAAGACTGAAGAGATGGAGACTTTCAATGGGATTTGTGGGCAATGGCAGCAATAATAATAGAATGCGATATGCCTCGCAACGATTATTACTCAACAATGTGTGAAATGGATGCGTAGCAAAGAATAAAGCAATTTATAGACAAAACAAGAGTATCTCAAGCAATGAAATAGATGGCAGAGTAGGTAATAATCAAGTCAAAACCACGATCAGACATATCGATAGAGCAAATAGAATAGTGGTTGAGTAGAATAAACTACAGACCTCTTCCACATGATCCAAAAGTACATTTTGAGTGATTAAATTAAATATATTTACTAATAATTTATCATTAAAACATATCAATAACCCCAACCCCTAACAAATTCCCTACAAATCATAGGACTTATAAACCTCATTAAGGGGTTTTGGGGTTTTGAATCTAATATTCTAATGACATCAATGATCCTTGAGTCTTTCTCTCCTGCTCCTCGTAATGACCTTATTTTTCAATGTTATCATCGGAATGCATGTGGGTATCGTAAGCGTTGCTACTCTCCACATATCTCTTGTACCAATGCCTTGCTAAATCTACTCCAATAAATATGAATGGTTTGTTTTTTCTAAATTATTGCATTTCTAGTCTACAGACAGTAATTCTCTCAATTGAAGCATCTTAATCTTTTGGTCATCTCGTGGAACAGTAATGGATAGTGATCTCAACCGAAAGATTCTTGAATGTTGTCTGTGTCTCTCCATACTTTATACCGACAATGCAGGTCTGCCTTCAGCGCCATCAAAGCAAAAATAAATGTGCGATAAGCATATCTGTAATTTTTTCTTGTCTACTTAAAGATCATTCCAATTTTTCAACTGCTTAACTATGTGGAGCTTTAGAATAAAAAAGACTTGTCATTACTGTTCTTTGGAGCTAATCTTTGAAAATGATCATAGTAATAACTGCACCTGCTGCAGTTAAGATTATAAAGCGAGCCTCATCCATTTCCTTTATCATTTAGTTTTTTAATTGCAATTATATCTAATTACTAAATTAAACTAATAAACACATTTTATCAATCTATTTTATCTGTTTTTTCTGCTCCCTAATCTATGTAATTAAACAGTAAACACACTTTTGGACCATCTTTTTATTCGTTACTTGCTTATTTAATCTTTTTTTAAACCTGGGAACAGATTAATGTGGTTCTGTTTTCTTGTTTATCTGTTTATTTTGATTTTATTATTTAATTAAACTTTTAATATTAAAATAATAAATATAATTTAAAATTAAACAGTAAACAGTTTAAACACATAGCTAGAATCCTGTTTATTTGCTCCAAAATTTGATTTATATTGCTCTCAAATACTATGCTATTTATATTCAAATATTTTAAAGTTATGTATTTATTTTCATAAATTCCCAATTCATTGTATTTTAGTAATATTCTAATTTATCATTTTATCTAAAGAATATTTTTAATTGTTCACAATAAACTATAGAAAAACATAAATTTTTGAAATATATTCAACAATATGTTTATGTATTGTTATAGCATCATTTAGTTAATAAAACATAATTAAAATATATGGATTGTTTCAAGAAATTAGCATATAAACAAAAATATTCTTTTAGATTTATTTAAAATACCACATAATTACTTAATAGTCAGATTTCCTTTTATTAAAGTTCTGTCAATTTTATCGTATATCTATTGTTAGTAATTAAATTGAATATATATATATATTATTATTTAAAAAATATCACCATACTTATTAAAGTGAATATAGTCATTTCAGAGTAAGTATATAAATCAAATGCAAAATTAGTCTTGAAAAAGCATAGAAATGGAGTCTTTGACTGTCTTAATTCCATCTTCTTCCTCTTTATTGTAATCTTAGTCTTCTTTTCTTCGTGTCATTGAAACTTCGAAAAATATTCGCTTCCAGCTTCTGATCTTCTTGGCGTCAATAATAACTCAACTGAAGGTGTTGTTGCTGAAACCGCGTCCACCGCTGTCCAGAATACTGTCAAGCTGGAGATCGCTTTGAGAGAGGTGGTTCCACCATGTTTAGCCAAAATTTTGAAAATTAGAGATGTTTAATAAATTAAAACACTCTGATTAAAACTTTTTAAGTTTTAATGCTTTAAAATATGTGATTAAACTAATTGTATTAATTTATAGAGAAATTTTATTAGAGATGTTTTTATTAATTTTAGTCTTAAATTTTTTAATTAAAGCTCAGAGTGTTTTAATTTATTAAACATCTCTAATTTTCAAAATTTTGGCTAAATATGGTGGAACCACCTCTCTCAAAGCGATCTCCAGCTTGACAGTATTCTGGACTGCGGTGGACGCGGTTTCAGCAACAACACCTTCAGTTGAGTTATTATTGATGCCAAGAAGATCAGAAGCTGGAAGCGAATATTTTTCGAAGTTTCAATGACACGAAGAAAAGATGACTAAGATTACAATAAAGAGGAAGAAGATGGAATTAAGACAGTCAAAGACTCCATTTCTATGCTTTTTCAAGACTAATTTTGCATTTGATTTATATACTTACTCTGAAATGACTATATTCACTTTATAAGCATGAAAATCAAAATAATGAGACTTTATTGCAGATTTTTTTTCTCGACCAAGAATACTTTAAATTTTGTATAGCTTGCAAATAAATTCTGACATCATATTAATTGATTTAAAAAATTTTTCCAAAAAAAAAGTTTATTGATTATTGAATTTTATCGAATAAGTTATTAATTTTATTGCTTAATAATAAATTATGTCAAAACTTTTAATTAGTCCTTTAGTATTATTGATTATTCAAGTTTTTTATGATTAGAATTTCTATATTAAAAATGTTCTGAATAAGAGATATTTCTATGAAATTATAAACATAATTACTTTACAGATTTTATAAATCAGCAAAACTAATTAATAGGTTACATTAAATTTATATGATATCTAATTTTACCATACATCAATAAATATTAAATCAAGAATAGTATCATATGGGGTTTGAAGACTGGATTCTTCTATTCTATTGTTGAAAATGGTTGCTTCAAAACTTGTCCTTTCGGCTACTACCCAGACCCAGATGCAAAATAATGCGTTTAAGCAATTGATGACGGAAGCCAAATTCTTTTAAATTAATGCGTAAATATTTTAATAATTCCTCAACCTATTTAAGATAAGCTCTTAGAATATAATTTAATTTATTTTCAAATTTTTACAACAATTAATTTGAATTTACTTTTTTATTAATAAAGCAGTTTTTAATAATAATTTTGTAAAATATTATTTATAAGTATTTTTTGAATGCAACGATTTTGTTAGAACAATTTTTGATGTTTCTCAAAATTCAAGAATTCCAGAGAGCTTTGATTAATTTGAGAGCAGGACTGTATCATGCTCAGGAATAAGAAATAAATATTATTGTGAATATATTCTGATCTAACCATATAAATTTTTAAATGAATGCAAATTTGTTTCGGAGGAGTATAAAATGAAGCAACTTGCACATGGGAAGGAAAATTGAATGCTCTATCTACAAATATTTAGTTATCTAATAATGTTCGAATAAAAAAATATAAATATATTCTAGAATATCAAGTATAATTATTGAATGCAACTTGAACTACAAAACTGGAACTGTTACTATCTCTGTAACCACAAATTCAATGCCAGACCATTGCTTTAGCACTGCAAATAATATATTCCCAACAGAGAGATTTATTCAATTTGAAGTTGCATATGATATTCTATTATATTAAATTAGGGGAATTAATTAAACTATTTTCTAAGATTTTCTTAAGGTATAATCAAAACCCCAAAACGCCTTAGTGAGGTTTATAAGTGCTTTGATTTGTAGGGTATAGTTGGGGTCTTATTGGGGTTAGTAGAGAAATTAGGCCAATTTTCAAAATGAGAAATAGAAATTAGCGAAATATAGCGTCTATTTATGATGAGTAATATTTAGATTTACTGCTTAAGCTTAGGTATGGTAAAAGTATTAATATAGACTAAGCCAAACCTGTACTAAATTATGCAGCAATAGCAAAGTTATTACGCAAGAGTGCCTCAACTGTTAGGTATCACTGCTTGCCAGCTGTTTAGCATTTTAATTCTGGTTGTTGAACGCATCCTGCAAGAAAATAAAAGTTCTCTCAGGCTCATATTGACTTCCTCTGCGACTCGAAAACTTTGAAGTATTGGGCACACTTTCCATTAGACTAGCGAGCTGTGATGTTTCATCGCAGGCTTCCCGACATGCGTATCTCTCCTTAAACTATAGCCAATATTTATAGAAGAAATGGTATTACTTTAAAGACTGTCAACAGAGTGAAGAGAGTAATTGATTTTACAGTAACATTTTATAGTAATAATTTAAACTATATATATGATTAAATGCAGAGAGCTATTACTAATAACATCAAGTTCATACACGCTGATGAAGCTGTTTTCACCTTCAACACCTTTATTAATAAGTCTTGGTATAAGAAGTATGATAATATAGAAGTCTATGATTAAAAAGTGAAGGTAGTCACCCATGCAATTTTAGCTGGTATAAGTGAAGATTCAGGACGAGAGAGTTATGTGATTCACCCTCGCTCTATTAAGCGAGAGTAGTATATAGAGTTCCTACACAAGCTCAGAGAAAAGTATAGCAACCAAGAGATCATCCTGTTTGTTGATAACCTATCAGTTCATAAGACTAAGGAGTATAAGAAAGCTTATGAAGAGCTAAACATAACTACTGTATACAACGTTCCTTACAGCCCTTAATTTAATGGAATTGAATTCTACTGGAGTTAAATCAAGACACACTACAAGAAGCTGCTGCTGTATCATCTTATGCATGACTTGCCCATCGATACAGTAGACTTAATTCAAAGCAGCTGTAAGAGAGTGAACGTAGATAAGACAACAGTCTGTGCGAGAGAGGGAAGAATGAATGTTTATAAATAAGTTTTAGATTAAATGAATGAATAAGTTCACATATTAAACTAACCCATAAAGGGGTTTAGCTTCTCTTTCTTCTCCTCTTCTTATGGCTTGCTTGGGCCCATATTTCTTCTCTTAGTGCCAGCTCCTGCATCTATCTTCATTTCATCTGGTTTTTAGACATCTTTATAAAGCCTCTTGCTCACCTCATAAATTGTCTGCGACTTTCTTTCTCTATGAACCTTTGCATGCTCTTTCATAAGATATATGCCAGTGCCAGATTTCCCTCAAAGTTATATGTCAAAGCTTACTTGAAAGATAAGGATGCTTCTTAAGTTCCTCTAGCCAAGCCGAGCTTATTAGAATGCCTTGCTTT
>ARYC01011389.1:0-13536 GCA_000711775.1 Oxytricha trifallax
AGAAGCTGGATAACTTTATACGCATCCTAAGTGAAACCTTTGTCTCAAAGTGGGATTTCATAGACCAGGAAGACTTTATTTCATACCTCTCTTAAATATCAAAAGAACTAAACTGAGAAATTCTCATGGGTATCTAAACTGGACGAAATATCAGATTTGGGATAGAATCTTGCTTAAATTTACTAAGAAAAGGGAGTGAGATAAAGACGAGACATCATTCAAGATTGTCTCCGAGCTGACTTTACTAAACTTAATTAGCTCTAGAATGTCCCAAATAAAACTAATGATATCACAGAGAAGGAGAAAAAACGATTACTGACTTAGTTCTAAAAGCTCAATATAGTCTTTTACTCTGTTTTTGAGTTATACAAAGAAATGTCTTTTAAAGCCTTCCAGCAAACGAACCAACAGTTAAGGCTTCAGTTCACCCTGCAAAAACTCGCACTGAACTTTCTCATTTGGGAAGATACGCGATTTAATTTTGTAGAACTTTGTCGTGGGAATCAGTAAAAATAGAATAAAAATCGTGAATATAATTATCCTTAAATACAAAGAAAAATATATTATACTTACTTGTAATATTCTTATTATTTTATATTTGAAATATATATTATTTATAGAAGAATTTTAGATTTTTATTAATTTAAGTATTAAAAATAGATTATTTTTGCTACTTGAGGCCATTTTATATATATATATATATATATATATATAGGTATTTTTTATTTATATATCGAAGTATATTAATTTATAATTTAAATTATAAATGAAGTTTGTTTTTAATTAATATTAAGTTTGCTTTATTCCTTATATTAAACACGAATATTTTTGAAATAATTTTCTATTAAAAGTATCAAATCTTTAAAAATAATTTTTTTATAGTATAAAATTAAATATTTAACCAGCATAAATAAAAACCAATAAATATGATTTAATTTAGTTAAAAAAGAAATTTAGTATTAAATAAAACATATAAAATATAATAATTAGATATAGAAATATATAAATTAAATATATAAGAAATGTGCTCAAGTAGTAAAAATATAAAATTTACCACTTACGCACATTTTTTAAATATAATAATATTAAAAACAAAAAAATTAAAAAAAAATAATTAAAATAATGCTTAAAAAATGTTTTAATTTATAATTTGTCATATATTTAGAATTTAAATATTCGCTATTTTTATTATATTTTGACTGATTACTCTGCTCAACTTTGGCGGCTCTCCTTGCTAAAAGTTTAAAGAAAGCCGTCTTTGTAATTGGGGAAAATGAGCACTTGATACTCAGAGTCAAAAAAAGGTTTGAGGCTATGTTAAAACCAGCTTGGGCCTCAATGTTAATGTTAACCAGTATGAGAAAAAAACGGAGTCTATTATATGACTTAAAAGCACTTGGAGTCTCTATTGGAAAATGAGGAATTTTAATAGATATGGAGCAAATCAATTGTCATGATTGACGAGAATGACTGGATCTTCTTTATGGGGAACGTCAATTAAATAGAGAATACAATGAGATTTTTCCATGGAGCAAATCGAGTGGTCGAGTTTACCGGGTCCAGATTAACGGCAAAAGAGCAAATATGCCTCTCGCTTGCTTTCAAAACTTAGGAAGCGATATATCCAAAGCTCAGCAGCATGATTGGAGACAAAAGAATCAAGCTCTAATAGGAACTAGTGAAACTAATCTCGTTGATTTTTGCTAGAGAATCTACAGTATGGCCACTGATTATTGTAAACTCAATCCTGTCATCATCGTGGCTCAACATTCTTACACTTTAATTGAGAATTTATTCCATAGATTTCAGTAACTACGATTCTTTCCAATGAAATACTTGAAAGGAACTAAACTAGAAGCTTAGTTTGACTTATGTTTGCGAGTAAAAATGGGGAGGTCTTTATGGAGTCTTCTTGCTCAATGAATAGCAAGGGAGAGGCACGGACTTTAAAAAATCGCACGAGATCGAATTTAACGGTTGACTATTTCACATTTTTGCTGATGTTTTTTCAACTCTATCTTCTGAGTAAATACTTGGGATGGTCGGGAGACTGCATGGCAAGGGCACTTACAAGCAAATCATTTACAAGTAGGACTTTAAAGAAACCCCGAGAATGTATTTAAAATGCACCAGTAATGGGTAGAGAATGATTTTCATATGATAATCGCTGCTCTCCAGACTATCTGGTATATTAAAATGGTGCTTGGAAGACACATCAGAATCAAAACGATTAATCGATGAGACAGCTTCAAAAGATTAGAAGGTCCTTTAAAATGAGCAAGTTAACGTGAGTGAAGATAAAATAATTTTATCATAATTAATTCTTGAAAAAAGGGATTTAGAACATAGATTAAAAGTTTAAAATGAAGAATCGAAGGGCATCAATTCCTTAGATGATGGTAGCTCTTGAGTGATAAAGAAGTTCCCCTGGAGACACCTGCAATGATAGATCCAATAGTCAGCATTAATGATGATGGAAATACATCAATTGATATATCTTAGCTTTCCAGTAAAGTTAGAGCTTCAAGTAAATCTCAACAATCAAAGTAAGCAAGGTAATATAGTAATGAAAACTTAATCTAAACGTATAAGGAATCAATGAAATTTGAAGGTGAAACCCTAGAGCTTAATGGGAAGCATCAGAATTCGAAACATAGAAGTGTAATAGATCAGAGTGATTCTGGCAGCTTTATTGAGTCTGTTGCGCAATTACTATATTCTTTGAATAAAGTGAATTGTAATTAATAATTGATTAGTAATAATAACAAAAGTAATAGGAGAAATTAAAAATTTATATCTTGAAAAAAACGTTTCATCATCATCCCGCTGCACTGATGTCATCCTAGTTGATCTTCTTGTCTTTCTTGTCTCCTCTCTTGGTTACATTGCGAAGTTAGCGTCTTCCACCACTGCCACTTAGCTTGGGTAGGACGCCTAAAAAAATATAAATTTAGATATCTTTTTTGTAGCTTAATTTTTTATTGAATGAACAGTAGATCACACAGCAGTTGCATTTTAATTTTCGTATATTATTAATTACAATTCACTTTATTCAAAAAATATATGGAATCTGAGAGAGTTACAATTTATAATAGGAAATCGATAATTTAAAATGAAATAAATAATTAGGAAATGGAAACCTTAAGAGATCAACGCTGATGGAGCGGTTACACTCACAAAAATTGTAAGTTACAAAAAATATATATAAATTTTTTTTTATAGAGGTCCAACCCAGTAAGAGCCGGTGTAGCAGAAGACAGACAACTCGTAGCAGAACTGAACAGAAGATAGATTCAACGAAATCAAGAAGGAAATGTCCGATTATCTTAAGAAGAGTGGCTAGACTAAGTAACGTTCTTATAATTCATATTTTGATTATTATAATAAGCATTCTGTTAAGCTGATTAAATTTCCATTTTAAAATAATCTTTTTCACTTATTTTTCATAAGTCTCTTTTAATTTAATTGAATTAAAATGAAAACTCGATATGGAAGAATGACTCGAAAAATAATCCCTGCTCCTAGACCAGTTGATCAGGCGAGAAACAAGAGAATGAGACTTTGATAGTAGATGAAATATCTTGAAATTAGAAAACTTTTCTTCATCCCGAACTGGGAAGATTGAATAAAGTTTTGAATATACATTTAACGAGATATTTTAAGATTATTAATAATATGCTCTTGCGTTAATCATCTCTCACTCCATGAACTCGTTAACCTTGGGTAAGAGGGGTCTTTCTTCATTATCTATGATGCCACTCTCATGAAGTTTGTGAACCAATGCCTGGTAGCCCACCAAGTCATCGATAGTTGATTTCATCCCATTAAATTCATTCCTCATCCTCTTGTTCTCGGACAATTTTTGTTTACTTCCTCTCATTGCAACTTCTTCCCCTTTTACTTTCTTGACTTCCCCCTTTCTCCTCTTTCTTTAAGATTCCATCATAATGAGGTGAGCAGACCTTCCCTTTTGTACTAAAATCTATTACGAAAAAATTAGAACTTACCACTGTATAAGAGTGAGTTATTGAGAGCTTGATCAAACTCGGGCTTCATATGAACAATTGGATCCTGAGACTAGTCTAACCTTTCCCTGTTCTTTTGCTTAGCCTCAAGAACCATTAAATTTATTCCTTCTTTGTCCAAGGATAAAAGGACATCTCATATCCACTTCTTGTCCAAATGCAGCCAGTCGCTCAAATCCAAGAGAAAGGAAAAGAGGGAATTTTTGCATAATCAAGAAAATCGTCTGCCATAAGTCCCTCAATTTGAGGCACTGCCGCTACGATTAACTCTCTTCTTTTCAAGTACTATAAGTTAGATAAATGCTATGACTTACTTCTTTTTCTCCGTTCAAAATACTTTTAAGGAAATAAATATTACAGCATTCCATCTTGGGCAAATAGGCACCGCATTTTTGTTACAAAAAGTCATGAAGCTCTTTCTTGCTCCCAATCTTTTCTTGTACTTAATGAATGTTGACTGTTGCGAGTTAATTTTTGCATTCTTATTGGTTGCAATTTTAAGATTTTTTGAATTTAGTGGTCCTAAATTTATTAATTTTATATTTATTTAGTATATTAGAATTTATAAATAGGGAAAACTCAAATACTTTTTCTAAAATATCATTACTGTATAGAAGAATACTCTTCCTTTGATTCAAAATAACTTTAGCATAAAAATAGAAAACTCAATTAGAATCAACTAACAGCAGCCTACTTTTTTTAGATTCTACTAAAAGATAGGCTAAGAAGAGTATAGCAATTCTGATTCATAAGATGGAAAAGATTAGAATAGCTCGGTTGCTGATTAACCCTAAGCCATAAACTTCAGCTCAGTCTCAAAGAATCTTTTCATGAACAAAAATACTGAACCTTCACAAGTTTTAGTTAAGAAATAGAAAACCCAGGATATCGAATTAATTGAGAATAAGGCATAGAAGTTTCAAAGAATCCTGAATTACAGCGTCCTGAGATACGACCCGAGGAATCAGCAAGAATTAGTAAGGGATTGAGACTTTTTCTTAGGATATCTAAATCGTAAAACCCTGGATGATGCTATAAATGCCTGTTGTAGTCTTCATCTTCAGTTCACATTAGAGTAAAAGGGAGTTCACTATGAAGAAAATGAGCTAGCTAGCTAAATAAAATATTTTCTGGATGCTTAACAAGGAGTGCATAGTGAGAAAACTAAAAGTCTTGAGGAGATGATAGAAGAGCTTTAATTATCCTGTCAATAAGAGTCTGTGACAAGCGCTTACATTTTTCAGGCAGAGCTCTCAAGAGGGGGCAAGAATAATTTCTATTGTAATTCTTTCCACATTTCTAAAACTTACTAAATATAACAAATAATTCATTCATTTGGTCATACAGACCCTGAACTATGATTTCTGATTGTCATATAAGTTACTATATTATATATTTACTAACATAAAAGGAAAAAAACATGATAAATAAATCAGAGAAATAGATGAAATTTTATATAATATAAATCTTAATTAATTCTTTTTTAATTTAGCATGTTCTTTATAATTCTTAATGACAATATTTAGCATTAGTTCTCTCAAATTTAATTAAATAAATTCTAACTACTGCAGTTAAGGTAAGAACATATTAAATCAAAAAAAGAATTAATTAAGATTTATATTATATAAAATTTCATCTATTTCTCTAATCTATTTATCATGTTTTTTTTCCTTTTATGTTAATAAATATATAATATAGTAACTTATATGACTATCAAAAGTCATAGTTCAGGGTCTGTATGACCAAATGAATGAATTATTTGTTATAAAGTCAATATAGTCATTTAAGATAAGGAAATTATAAATAATGAAGATTTAATTACTGATTTCTCTGTTCTTTTACTAAGATTAGGCCTTTAAGACTCCATTTTTAGTGTTTCCATCATCACATTCAAATTTGCTGATTCTTGTTAAAAAAGTCAAAAACATTCGCGTTCGGTTCTCTCTATTTTCAGCATCAGTAAGCACCACTTTAAAGTTCAGGTTGTTGAAACCTCAGGTACAGCTATGTTTTTTAATGCTACATCGAAGATAATGTTGAAGCTGAATACTCCATTTTATTCACTGGAAATTTAATAAATCAGAGATGTTTGATAAATTAAATTAAACAATTTAAAACTTTTTAAGTTTTAATGATTAAGGATTAAATTTTTCACTAATAGATTTAGTTTATATAGAATTTTTAATAGAGATGTCTTAATTAATTTTAAACTGATATTTATTAATTAAGACCGTGTTTAATTTAATTTATCAAACATCTCTGATTTATTAAATTTCCTGTGAATAAAATGGAGTATTCAGCTTCAACATTATCTTCGATGTAGCATTAAAAAACATAGCTGTACCTGAGGTTTCAACAACCTGAACTTTAAAGTGGTGCTTACTGATGCTGAAAATAGAGAGAACCGAACGCGAATGTTTTTGACTTTTTTAACAAGAATCAGCAAATTTGAATGTGATGATGGAAACACTAAAAATGGAGTCTTAAAGGCCTAATCTTAGTAAAAGAACAGAGAAATCAGTAATTAAATCTTCATTATTTATAATTTCCTTATCTTAAATGACTATATTGACTTTATTAGTAAGTTTTAGAAATGTGGAAAAAATTACTATAAAAATTATTCTTGCCCCCTCTGGAGATCATTACCCCCATTTTCGAACTCTTAAATCTCAATCTGTTAAAAAAGACTTTTAAAGCCAAATAATTTAGCTATATTACAAAGAGTCTTGCACATAAAGATAAATATGAGGATGACTGAGAGTGACGAAGTACTTAATTATTGAGATTTTGAAAAATTACAGAGCAAATTAAAGTCACTCAACTAATTGCAACCAAGTTAACTAACTTCCAGTTCCAGAATCACTTTACGATTCCATTATTAATTTTCTTGCAAACAATCGAGAAGTTAAAACGTTGTCGTAGTTATCGAATTATCTAAACCAAAAGTTTGGAATAAATATTTCTCTAAGCTATCTAAGCAAAATTATTGGTTAAAAAATTGGGATCCTATATAAAAGTTTATAGAGTTGACAAGAAAACTAATTGCTAAAGATCCTTGATCTAAAGATAATTTGCAGCACTAAATTTCATTAAACTGATGAAGAAGACTGTCAACATAACAAATATAGACGAGAGCAGCATTTAATGGATAAAAAATCCTCGAAAAGGCTGGGCATTCAGAGGGGTCAATCGCTACAGTTCTAATCTTGTTAGAATAAAGCAAATAGCATAATTGCAGGAACAAGCAGCTCCGGTGAACTCTTCTTCACTCTTAGTTAGGGACGTAATAACATTTTTTACAGTGTATTACTTCAAACTATTACTGATATAACAACTTTAATCCGACGATCTAGATTGGAGATCGAAAACAGTTTTAATGCTCGACAATGCTGCCTATCATCGGTCAAAATATTTGCGCGCTAAGCTTGAATTACTTCAAATACCAATAGTTTTCCTTGGGCCTTATCAATTCGATCAGGCTCCAATAGAAAGACTTTTCTCATTTATTATGAGTCATATATAAGCTTCCAAATTAAAAAAAAGAAGACAGAAGGTAAAATTCATCATGCTCTAACATTATTTTTATTAAATAGTGGAGCCTCTCTAATGGCTGGGTTGATTTCTCATTTCACCACTTTAGACCATTTTTTTATAACAAAGTCCTTTTATTGAACACTATAAAAGTAGATGTCGTTTCTTCATCTTCAACCCATATGACGCTTTTATTGTGGTTAAGAAGGCTACAGGGTGTATAGACATAATAGGATAACTCTTTATACTTGAACTTCAGCCATTAGCTGATTAATTTACAAAAGCAATCTTATAGAAAATATTTTAATTACTTTCAAAGATTTAGCTCGATTAACTTTCTTAAGCTAGGCGATTTTTAAATATCATATAATTTCCTCCAATTAATGGTCGTGACCATTCACATTTGGTTAATTAATCATTAGTTTCTAATGATGCGCTCGGGAAAACCTATAAAATTAACTCTTGATTAAATTTGAGTAATTATGAGTTAAATTATCTAGGATTGTCTTTTATTGGATCTATAATTAAATTTTGTAAAATAGTCTTTGGCATACTTGCAACAATTAAAGGTGATTACTTGAAAGAAATTATTCAAGAATCTCATAAGAATAGGTACAGCACCTCTTCAGAAGATAAGGACAAACAAGGGATCAAGATAAGTGAGAGCTGGCTATCAGAGCTGCAGAAGCACCCTTATATTTCAAGTAAGATTTGTAGCTTAACTCTTTAGAAAAATCTGGTACTGGCATCTTCTTGATGAAGGAATAGAGCAAGCTTCACAGAGAGCGAAAGTCGTAGACAAAATATGAAGTTAGCAAAAGACTATTTTCAAATATTTAGCCTCCAGAGTCAATGAACATAAATGCTGGAGCTGGCAGCAAGAGAAGAAACTTAGGAGGAGGGAAGCAAGAATTAGAAGAAAAGAAAGAGAAGCCAGCTCCCTCTAAAGAATTTTAAATGTGACTTATATATTCATTAACTTAACTACAAAACTTATTTATATACATTCACTTTCCCTTCTTTAGCACACTTTTAAACCAATTAATTATCTACTCTCTTCGCTGAGCTTTTAATTAAGTCTACTGTGTCGATAGGTAGGTCATGCATAAAGTGGTATAGCAGCAGTTTCTTGTAAAGACTTTTTAATATACCCCAGTAGAACTCAATTCCATTAAACTATAGACTGTAAGGTACGTTGAACACTGGCGTTATTCTAAGTTGTTCATAACTCTTCCTTGTTTCTTTAGTCTTATGAACAGAAAGATTATTAACGAATAGTATAATCTCTTATTCAGGGTTCTTCTCTAGTCATATACTTCTATGCTGCTATGCCTCTTATACCAAGACTTCTGGATGAAAGTGTTGAATGTAAACACAGCCTCGTCAGCATGAATAAACTTAATATTATTCTATTAGGCTCTCTTCATTTAATTATAAATAAAATTTAAGTTGCTGTTGTAAAATGGCAGAGTGAAATCAATTACTCTCTTGATACGATTTACACCTTTGTAAGAGATACCATTTCGTATATAAATGTTTGCAACAGATAATGCAGAGATCTTCAACTCAGGGAATTGGCGATGAAAAATAATAGCTCGTTAGTCGAGAGAGAAATGAGCCCAATACTTCAAAGTTTTTTCATTAATAAGATAGTCAATATGCTTCTATAGAAACTTTGACTTCCTCTTAGACTAAGAATTCAGCTATAATTGCTTTAATTACACAGCTTTCAAGCAGTGAGAGCGAACAATTGATGGACAACGCTTTAAGAGCAGTGCAGTAGACTTATAGTTCAGTACTAGTTTGACATATTCACTATACATATCACATCCATAACGCAGTTTAAACACTAAATCTATATACTTTCATCATAAATAGACCCCAAAAACTTGTAATTTTAGTCTCGCATTTAATAAATAACCCCAAACCCTAAAAAATTCCCTACAAATCAAAGCACTTATAAACCTCATTAAGGGGTTTTGGGGTTTTGATACTTCTTTATCTTGTAATTGTTTCTTCTTCAACTTCTTTCTTCACTCTGGGTCTAATTATATTTTTTCCCCAGATTTCCTTATCTTGGATAATGGTATGACTATTTTTTTCAGCTTTATTTACGATATCTGATTTGTGTTACTTGCTGTTGAACATGTAGCTCACGATTTTATAGACCTCTCCTCCATTTCGCTGAATTTTCCTTCAAGCTCGAGGTATTCTTTCTCTAAAAATACTTTTGGCGCTCCTCCGAGAACTAATTCGTCCCAGATATGGATATGAGAGTTGTACGCGGACTACATTATTTCTTCGACAACTATTAGCCACATCATCATGCTTTTTCTCTCGATGTCTCTTGTCACTTCTTCTTCATCTGTGCCATTCCCGACCTTCCAATTTCCATCTTAATGTATCCAACTTCCAAGTTAAACATAGCATAATATCTTGGACTGTTTATCCAGTCTTTTGCGATTATTTGGAAGACTGGCTCACCCTGTAGTTCCAGAGCTAGATGGTTTATTATTAATATTGCCATCACTCCACAATCTTCTGGATCATTGACTTTGTTGGTTTAATTTTTTATTTCAATCTTGTTAGTTCTGAACTCCTTCCCAATGATGCCGTCAATAAACTCACACAGTTGCCTTTGGTATTTTTGAATTATCGCCAAACTTCCTATCGCTTTCCTTTAGTCATAGACCCCTATTTTCTTTGAGCCTCTCTCGATCTTTTCCATTTCCTAATTATATCATTTCTTTATTGCACCTTAGCAGTTAAGCGGGAGTATCACTCCTTGGATTTCATCTTGATAACTCCTGAACTTTCCATTTTAAAGATTACAGTTTGTCGCTATAATGCTCTTTTCAATATTTTGAAACCCATTGTCATTCAGGACTATCAATGGTAAGATTATATATTCTTGCCTTAACTAGCTGAATTGTACCTCCTCTATATGCCTTAAGGTTTTCTCCATTGATTCTTCTTGGATATGGTTTCCCGGCAAAAGGTCAAAGTGTTTCCATTCCGCATTTATCTCTCTCTGGTCGTGGTTATTCTCCAACCAGAGATTCTTGTAGTTAGCTACATTTCTCCCGGTCCTCTCCCTATCATAAAATCTTTTGACTAGTGCTTTCTCTATCTTTGTCCTGGAGCTGGGGTTGCAAACTTTTGTGATTATTCTTGTTGTCATCGGACTCCAACCTTTCTTTGTTATTATTATCTTGTCAAATCCTTGACATTACTATACTGAAAGTTCTAATAGATTCTTGAACTTCATTTGGTCTCTTTAATCCACTCTGAACCGTCCACGAGTCTTTTGAATGATGCCCTTTAAGCTTGTGATTCGTTTATTTTCTTGCAGAGTTTGTTTTCCAATCTTAAGCCTGCTATTAAAGTCCATCTGATTGTTTAGTTGAGCTTAGTAATGTTCCTTATTTCTTATCTTATTTTCTCCTGATATTTGCTTCTATCTCTGTGATTATATCTTACTTATTAAACCTAATCTAACATTTTAACAATAATTTTTAAAAAAAAACAAGAGAACTATTCATTTTCTCAAATGTTATCTATATTGCCACAAATTACTTTTATCAACTTTTATTTTCAGTTTATTAGCATATTAATAGTTTTAAAAATATAAGGCTTTATTTCTAATTTAGTTGGATAAATAAAACTTTAAAACGTAGACAATATTAGTATAAATAATTTATTTAATTCTATTTATTTTATAATAATTCAAATGTTGTTAAATTACGACAAATAAAGTTAGCCTCTTCCATATTTAATTGATTTATTTTATTCTCTCTGTCACATGATTTAAAATAAACAATAAAATTGACATGCGATTTCATTTTAATTGGTTATCTATCTCTTGATATAAATCATCCTACATAGTCAATATATTAACATATTTCTAAATATATTTATTAATTTACTTAAGCCTTTTAAAAAAAGAAATGAGAGAATATGTAAGAACCTTCTTTTTCAATAAAATACTTATTTAAAATACAAAATTGCAGAGTTTAACTGACACTATGTACCAATTATCTGAGTGTGACGGTATAAGTCAGTGGAAAAAAATTTCGAAATCCTAAGTCGGTGAAATATTTATTTCACAAAAAATGTCAAAATCTAAGTCGGTGCAACACCAATATTTACATTATTGATATATTTGATCATCCCACCCCACATAAAAGTGTCATTTATTAAGGTAATATATTTGAAGTATAAGTGAATTTTTATATAAATCAAAATCGATGTCTTATTAAATTAGGTAGAAGTCTTAAAACAATAAGAAAAGAGTAAATATATGCAGTAGAGTATATATTGGCATTAATATATCTCAGTGTGCAATTTATGAATCGATCTGAAAGATTTCCACTGTTATCTTGGGCGGAAATACGCTCATAAGCCGCGGATATCCGCGCAATGTATCGTAAAAAACTCCACTCAAACGACATTCGTCTGAATCCACTTTCTTAATTCAAGGACCTCTCTAGGCATTAAATGCCCTCATTTTCAATAATTCCTAATTATATTTATTAAATCTGAGGGTTTGATTTTAATTCTTAATTGAAAATAAAATGTTTTAAAGTCAGATTGATTTCTCTTAAGAGAATTTGATTTACTGATAAATTATTAAATTAATAAATTGCGATAATTTAATAATCTTCAGATTTAATAAATATAATTAGGAATTATTGAAAAAATGAGGGCATTTAATGCCTAGAGAGGTCCCTGAATTAAAAAATTGGATTCAGACGAATGTCGTTTGAAGTGGAGTTTTTTACGATATATTGTGCGGGTATTCGCGGCTTATGAGCGTATATCCGCCCAAGATCACAGTGGAAATCTCTCAAATCGATTCATAAATTGCACACTTAGATATACTAATGCCAATATACACTCTACTGCGTATATTTACTCTTTTCTTATTGTTTTAAGATTTCTACCTAATTTAATAAGACATCGATTTTTATTAATATAAAAATTCACTTATACTTCAAATATATTACCTTAATAAATGACACTTTTATATGGGGTGGGAATATCAAATATATCAATAATGTAAATATTGGTGTTGCACCGACTTAGGATTTCGAAAATTTTTTCCACTGACTTAAACCCCACAATTCTCATTGCTAGTTTAATTTTTGAAATTAAGTTGTTTTTAGTTAAAGCCTTAGCTCTAAATTATTGGAAAGAAAAATAGATTAGACTTTCTTTCAAATCTAGGCCAAAGAGATAAGATTCATCACTTATTAAAAATATTAGGCATATGTGGATCAACTACTGTAAACTAAATATCACAAAACCCCAATATTTATTAAATGGCTCATTATAATCTTCAAACAAATAATTATGAACTTTGTTACATATTTAAATAGACAGAACTGAAGAAAAAGCGAAGTTAGTTATATTATTTGGCATGGTTTATTCAAACTGACTTATCTTGGATATTATATTAATTGTAAATTTGAGGCTCAATAAAAAATAAATAACATTTTCTTCTTTTACCTCTTTTTAATCACAAATTTCTTTGGTAAATTAAACTCTAAATATAAGTCAAAAATAAGGTAATAAGTACTTAGTTTTATTTCAGCATATATAATATGAAAATGGAATACTTTTAAATATTTTATTAGAGTTAATTTCTTCATAATAATAAATGAGTTTAATTATTCTGTATATCTCTTTAATTCAAAAATAAATAACCTTATAAATTACTCTCATAATTTATTGCAGATGAAATGCTATAGGATATATCCTTATAGTCTTATGTTAAATTTCCATTTTAAAATGCTAAATAAATTCATTTCTTTTAAATAAAAAAATTTCCAATTAACTGATCATTTTATTTTTTTTTATTAGTAAAAACATATTTATTTGTAATTTAAAGTGAATTTTATATAATTGTTATCTAAACTACTGCTATAAATCAACTACTTTTAAATTCTTAATCAACCACATCTGTATCACCTCTAGATGC
>ARYC01011390.1:0-10547 GCA_000711775.1 Oxytricha trifallax
GTAGGAAGATAAACTTCCACCTCTTCATCTTTCATCGCATCATCGTAGAGATTAGTGACTGAAATTTCTGGGTAGTTTGGTATTTCTATCAACTTAATTTCATTGTTTTTGAAGGCTTTCTTCTCATCACAGAGTATCGCTCTTAGAAATGAGATTTTGGTACCTTCCATCGTTGGAAGGAATAAACCCACTATAGTATATGATTAAGTATATTTCATATGCTTACCATGCTAAGTGAGGTATCGATAAAGATCTTCCTTGCTTCTAAATCTTGAGATCATTTCTTAAGCTTCAACCCTCTTCATTGCAGTACTTATAGATTCCATCCTTGTTCCTTCACTTCTTATTGAATTTCAATTTTTAATATATAGAGTTCTGGATCCTACTGCTTAAAATCTTAGTATTAAATATGGGCATCTTATAGAGGTCAACCTAGTAAAGATACGTGGAGAAAGCTGGCAGAAGCTATAACAAACTTCAGAGATGGAGCTCCATTTTTATCAATTTAGTTCCATTAAATTAGTACTAAATTTGTTTAAATTTAATTAGTACTGGTACTAATTCCGTTTAATTTAATTTGTACCAATTTAATAGATCTAAAACTTAATTAGTACCTAGTTTTAAACTAATGAGGTTTTAATGGAAAAGTTCCAAATTGGTTCAAAACCTAATTGGTACCAGTACCAACCTGAATTTTATCTAAGTTGGTACCAAAAATAAAAATACTAAGCATGAAATTAGAAAAATTATAGTTATAAACTAAGCATAAATATGATCTCAAATACTTCAAAATCAACCATTATTGTTGCAGTGCCAACTCCTGTACAGAGTAACTATAACTAGAGAGGTTATTAGAGCTTTATAATAGAAAATTTAAATTTGAATTTAAACATGGCGGCTAACTTAAATCGAAAAGCAGTTTCTCTTAGCAGTGGATAATCATAGCTAAACTTTGGCTCAACTACAAGGGCAGAAGTTATTTATATTGAAAGGGAGGTAGAGCTAAGAGCTCTTGAGCTTGAAGCAGAGGTCTTCAAAATAGAAGTATAGAACTGAAAGGAGAGAGCATAGATAGCACTTTAAACATATTGGATATGTTGAGGAGCTAAAAGAACAGCTCCCTATTGAAAAGCTAAAAACAGTTTTATGTGAAGACTGCTAGAATCTTTTCTCAACCGAACAAAGCTTGAAGAGACACCTTAAAGAGGTACACTCTGGCAAAGCCAAGATATATTTCAAGCATGAAAAAGTGGATGGAAGGTACTAATGCACAACTTGTATAAGTCTTATACTCACTCTGCAAAAGTTAAGAAACACATGCAAAAGCATCACCTCAGTGAGTTCTTGATTTAAGATAAAGAAACATAAAAACTTGTGCCAGCTAAAAGAAAATCAAATACTCTCGAGTCTTATAGAGAGTTACAGGAGAAGCTCAAGAGACAGAAAAGATAAGAATCGATGACTTACCTGCAGGCAATACAATTTTAGCCTGCTTCAAAGCAAAAGCTATGAGCATTCCTGCATAGAATGCAATTAATCTAAGTAGTTGTATTGAGAATTACTTGCATAAGTGTTCCGAACAAAGCAAAGCTTATAGTGGTTGATGAGTATGCATACAAGGTGTACCCTTTCAGCTATCTCCTTAAGAACGAGCAATACTAAAATGGGTTTGCTAACGAATATATGATTCTTAGAGAGGCATAGAGATAAGATTGCAAGAACTTGCTTAAGCTAGATGTTGTTATTTTAAGCTATGGTTTTATCGCACTGAGACTTAAGAAATATGAAATGACTCTGAGAGATTATTTATATCATAACAGATACCCAGATGATTTGGATGATATACTATCAGATATGATAAAGGGTGTCAAGGAGTTGCATGAACTTGGATATGTTCATAGAGATTTGAAACCTGAAAATATAATACTGAACCTCTACCCTTTAGAAGTCGTAGTTATCGATTTCAATAGAGCCTTAAGATAAGAGATAGTAACTTTCGCAAAGGTTCTTGCCACTCCTTGCTACTTCCCAATAAGAGAGAAGTAGACGAATGGTTCAGTTTTGTGGGATTTATGGGCAGTAGCTGCTATCATTTTAGAGAGTGACATGGAATTCATGTTTTACTATGGTACCAAATAAGAGAAATAATCAATAAGTTTAGCGAGTTAGCATATAAAGCAGGAAGATATCTGCAAAAAATCAAGCATATTATAGACATGATAATTGTAAGAGCACCATCATATCCAAGATAATCCTTAGGCAATTTACTTTAACCACTATAGAGAGCAAGATTCAAGAGATACAATAAAGACAAACAGATAAATTTGTTTGAGTTAAATCGCCTAATAATTATTAAATATACTTAAAATTCACATAAAACCTGTACTTTCTCTACTAACCCCAATAAGACCCCAACTATACCCTACAAATCAAAGCACTTATAAACCTCACTAAGGGGTTTTGGGGTTTTGAATCCTTCCATATATATATCCTCAAACAAGAAATAAAGAATTGAGTTAAGAAAAAAATTCTACTACACGCAACAAAAAAAAAACATTTATTCTAATAGATGTTAATTTAAGGAGATAGATCATTAAAAACCTATTTTAGATAATGATAACTCAAAAGGTTTGTCACATAATTAAACATGTTTGCAACTGTTTTATTCGCAAAGTGTGGTTATAATTTCTACAAATAGAAATAGAAAGGAACCAACAATTTCTTTTTGAGTTAGGATTTAAGTATTTCACAAGAATTCGAATAAAATTAATCTAGTTTATGTGCAATAATTTTTTTAATTTTAAATGAAGAAGCAAATTCATAATTTTAGATAGCGAGGGAGATAATAAAAATCCAAAGAAAAAAATCTAATGGCACCCCATAAACTTTAAACAGCTTGTCTAACGAAGGGCTTATTCTAATGAGATACCGCTTGTGAGTCAGGGAACTGACATCACCAGAGGTAATGTTATGTAAAATATTGTGTTATAAGTCTAACTTGATCTTTCCAAAGCAATAAAATTACAAATTATTCCTATGAATTAATAATAAAAATGATACACAGTTCAGAAGCAACTAACATTATGGAACTAACTAGGCAACACGAAATAGATCAAACCAATAACAATAGCAATCGAACAGATTCTACTGCGATGAACTTGATTAACAATCTTTTACATATTAATATGAAAAAAGTCAATTAAAACGGGACTATCCACTCTTATGCTTATGACCCTCTCTTAATTAGCACTGGAAATTTGAAAATAAATTATTATTATGCTTTTTTTATTAAATGAATTTAATAATTAATTTAATCGAAATCATGGGTTTAAGCATGGGCTTACCATAGGAAACTCATTGAATAGTAGAAATAATATAAATATGGGTAGTAAAAAGTCATACCTTATAAATAAACTACCCAGAACTTCCCCTAGCAAGCAGATAAAGCCACCTTAATTATCTCAAATTATCAACTCAAAATTTTTGAATTTTGATTTTGAATAGCAATTTCATAATTAAACTAGAAAGTTAATTGCTAGGTGAGGAACCAATCTTATTTTGCACTTTCTGATAGAGCTTTCTACTACACTAAGGCCTATCGAGGGCAGGTAGGGGGTTGCTGGGCGCAACGCATGAGGAACCAGTCGGCGGGGTTCAATCTGTCAGCGTTCACTCTTCGAATGAGCTGGATACTAAGATTTCCCTGCATTAGATGAGTTACCTGGCTTGAGTTCAGTTTCCTAGGTAACAGGGAGCAGGATGAAGGTACGCTCTGCCTTCGAAAGTGAGAAGACGAAATATCATTGAAGCCAACGATAAGGAATTTTCTTCCTCACTGGGTTAGGGTGCTGAAGCTACCACACGAAAGGATTAGGATTACGTTTCTCAGCAGTGGTGGGACCGGTAAGCGTTTTTCTCCATCTTATGTTACTTTGTTGAATCTCACAAGCTCTGACCTCGGGTTATAACTAGCTTAAATCTTGATTTTGGGAGGAGACTAGGTAATAGTGAGACTGGTTTTTTCAAAGTTTTATACTTCATGACTGCCACGTCAACTCACTCAGATACGTCTACTTAACGACTAAGATTGATGGTTTATTTTAGTATTAAACAGTGATATGTTAAAATTTATTTGATTTTAAATCATTCAACTTAAAAATAGCAATTTTATAATAATAATTAATACTTTTTCTACACCTTCGTAAGACAGATACATAGCAGATAAAAAATTACGAATTTTGATGAAATTCCAGTTGAGCAATCATTTCTCAATTCTCGCTATCTAATATCAGAAATATTGTAAAAATCATTAGAAAATTTTATTGATTAGAGAGCAATTTGATTTCGATAAAGCCACAGATGATAAATTTGAAATGAGAGATTAAACTAAAGGAGAAAATTAAATATGAAAAAATCTTGCAGCAATCACTTATTCTAAAAATTGGAATTTTAATAATTATCATAAATTCTACATGAAAAAATTATTTCTAAATTACATTATGGTTGTATAAAAAATGAAAGTGAAGAAATATCAACGAATAGTCAAGTATTCTCCAAAAATTATTAAAGTTAATGAAGAGTATTTTTTATGTTTATAATTTGATAAATAGCAGGTTTTTATATTTTAATGTTACTGGTACTCTTTCAATAGCAATTAATGATAAAAAAGATCAAAGAACTAATAAAACTAGAAAAAGTTAAAATATAGCATTCAAACTTGACAGCATTCACTGATATATCAGGAGGTTTAGAAGTTACAAATTTAAGTTTTATAATTCTAATATATCATAATAAAATTTTTAAATTGCATTTAAACTAATACAAATCTATAAATAATTTTTTTTATTCGATTATGAACCAAATATCTCATAAATTGAAGTTTAAAACTTTGTTTAGATTAATGTTGTCATACTTAATATTAAAATTTTATCTTAATTGGAGATTCAAACTTTTTTGGAATTTATTCATGAAAGTCCTTTTTTGATTCATTAAGATAGAGTATATATTTAACTTGCTTGAACTATTATTCCGATTTCTTTGAAATTATTAAGAATACTCAACAAAGAGGAATATTAATATTTATAACCATAATAAACATTAATATTTATAATGATTGACGATATTATTAATGAGTCTGCAAATTAAAGCTTCAGTCTCTTTATTTTAAAAATATAATTATTTTTTTTATTTAATTGATAAAATAATAAAAATTTTAGATGATTTATGAATGCTGGCTAATTTGAACAAAAACAACTATTTTTTAAAAAAGACTTATTTATGTATTTCTTCATAACAAAAAAATTTATTTTAATTTAAAGTTATTTTTATTTAGCAAACATTTATATTAACACTATTTCCTCATATAAGAGATCAAAGATTGGAGCTTAAATTTTAGGAGGAAATACGGCATCCAGCAGAATCAAATCAGTGATTTTAATTTGTTCTTATTTAATTGATATTAGAGGGGACTTTTTGTTGCATATTTTAAAAAAATGAATTTTTGCATTATTATTTAAACTAATGTGATGAAAATTATGAATCTAGATGAGCAGTTGATACATAGTATCAAAACTGAGGTATTTATGAAGACTAAAAATAATCCATTATCAGTAAATCCACGAGAAGATTCATAGCTAGCATTATTTATATATTAAGTCATTTATAAATAATAAAATCAATGTCAAGATAAAAAATTTTAGTATATAGTGAAAACGCTATTGAGACAGTTCAAGACTTTAAAATTTGAATATCATCTTACTTCGAATAAAAGTCCTTTTAAGTGATAAAAATTAGGGGGGGGGAAGTTTCCTGCCCCAAAATTTTATATGCACCCTAGGGGGAATGGAAGTTTCCTGCCCCATACATAAAAATATGTAATTTTTATAATTTTCAAAGAATCTTTATCATCAATTATGATGTAGTTTTTTTTAAATTTAGCTTCAAATATCATTTCTACCTTGATAATGAATTTAAAATTTAATGAAAATTACATTAATTATTAATAAAAAACACTTATTTTAGCCTTGTTAATAATATATAATTTGATAAAGAATAATTATGTACCTTGAAAATTATATAATAATAAATGTTGTATAGTACATGATTATGGTAATTGAAATTGAAATTTATTGTTTCTATTAAAATTATTACAAAAAACATAAAATTTAATGTTGGGGGCAGGAAACTTCCCCCCCCCGATAAATTAAATGTTTATAATTTAATGATTAAAATATAATTTATTTTGGTTGATCCTTAATCTATCCTATATAATAGATAAAAGGAAATTTTATCAATTTTAAATTGAGTTTCATTTCACAAAAATAGTAACATTCTCAATAATTTTATTCATATCTTATATTAAGTTAACTTTTTTAATGAATGTCGATCATGAATTTTTGAAATAAAATAATTATAGATAATAATAAAGTATCCGATCAAAATATAATATTTGAATATTTTATTAAATAAAAAATAAAATGAAATAGTGATGCTTAAAATTCTCTGAAACAGTTGCAAAATAGCTTTTTTATAAATAGGTAAGTGCCAGTAATAATTATAAAATTTCGCTTAAACTCATTATTTTCAAGTTAATTAACAATTGCTTCATAATTTCAATAATTTTAATGTCAGTTTAGATTTAGGGCTTACATTCAGCAGCGAAACAAATAATTTTTAAAATCAACAATATTAAAAATTAATTTGGGGAATGACTAAACTATTTGAATTACTACTCAATAAATATATATGATTCATAAAAACGCAGATGTTGAGATAAGTTTTAATAATTTATTAGAAAAATCATAAAATCTCATAAGCACGAAATAATTTTTTGAGAGTTAAACATATTTTTTCAATGCATTAATTTTTATGTTTGTATTTTATTTACAAATATTAAAATAATGAAAGTTTTGATTTATTAAGAATTTTAAAAATTCCTATTGTTTGGTAATGAAACCAATGTAATAGACATTCAAGCCAAAAGGCAGATTTTGCTCAAGAAAGCTGTGCGAAGGATCCACAGCTCTAGCGTAAGCTTATTCTTTCATGAATCGACAAAGATGCCTACAGTTCCTTTCTTTTTAGAGGAGTTATAACCAAGAGGAAAAATAGGCTTACTGAGGAGGAACAAATATTATGTCCGTCTATTGCAAGTATGTTGGAGATTTATTAAGATGAATAAGAAGAGTCTAAGAATTTAATGAATTTAAGTTCTAAAAAGCTCATAGATTTACTTTGTATTGGAATAGATGAGTAAATTAGATGAAAGTAAAGCCAGGGAACAAAGCTGTAAACTTAGAACAAATTAAAATAAGAATTGGAAAAGGAAACAAGCAACTTGTTAACCATGCAGGAAGGGGTAGCAAACAAGAGATTTATAAGAAAAGAGAAAGGAAGAATTCTATAAATTTATAGAGTAGGCAGATGTCAAAAATCTGTTTGCACTTTTTTGACAAATCCCTGAAAAATTAATTCTTATTGGTTTGTAAATGGGATTTAACCTGTATCACAAAAGATGAGCTATAATTCCTTCTAGAAATTTGGAATAAAATATGGTATCACACCCAGTTAAATAAGCTCCCAGAGGTTTATTTATGTGTACAAGACTACCCTAAAAGGTAAAAAAGATTTACAACAGCAGACTGAGGTGTCAGTCAGTGATCTTAAAGGATCAAAATTGAACATTTTCACAGTAAATAAAATTTATAAGAATAAAATCAATAGTTAATATATATTATTACAACACATTAAAAGTGGTTCTTCCACTTATTTAATTTTATTTTTACTTTATAAAATATTCATTCTTTTAAATTTATTTAAGTTAATTATAAAATAATAAACCATGTAAAGTATATATTCTATTTAGAAAATAATTATTAACATAAATTCCTTACGCTATTTTAAGTGATAGTGCGACAAATTTCAATTTTACTGAAATGCCTCAGTGTATAATCTAAAGATTTTTTATAAATTAATTTTTTTATATAAATTATGGTATTATTAAAATTTATAAAAGACTATTTTTTTCATAATCATCTAAAAACATATGAATGAATAATTATCTAATTCTTAAAAATTATCTATTTTGAAATTAAATTTATTAATTTAATTTTAAATATAAATTAAAAGAAGCAATATTCAGTATAAATTTAGAATTTAAATTATAAGAAATTATTTTAAATAAGAAAATTAAGATTATTTTTTTAATCAAAGGGTCAATTAAGGAGTATAAAAAAAAATAATTTTTATTTTTAAAATGACAAGAAACGTTATAAGTCGATAAGTTTTCTAAACCCAATTAAAATTTTATATTTATGTATTTTTATCTTGAAAATCAATTAGAATTGTAAAAATTTAATGATAAAAATTTTAATATAGTAAAAGTCAAGAGCTTTTGTCGAGCTATTCTTAGACTAAAAATGTCTCCGATGACGTTTTCGTTCACATAGGGATCTATAAGGATTTTACAAATATCTGCACAAAGTTAATTTATTTTAATTTTAGTGCTTTAGTAGCAATGATGTAGATAAGCCATTTCTTCTCATTTTTCATGAATTTTTAGATCATGTAATAATCCAATTGATCTGTAGCAATATGAAGTAATCCTTGAAAATGAAGGGCGTGCAGTGTCTTTATGATCATAATTTGAGATTCTTGTAAAAATATTTTATAAAACCAAGAAAACAGTTGGAGGTTTCTTGATGGTCATGTGATCACTTGCTTATGATGATTTTGTTCTCTAGTACCAAGAGGGCAGTAACAACTTAAACTTGTAACTTTTGAGTAGAGAAGTGATCTTAGCCTTCTCTCAATTATGACGTATTTCGGTGAAACAACACTTAAAACATCCTTTTTCATGCGATGGTCGAATTGTCACTGTGGTCATCGTCATTATGCTTTTAAGTAAAATGAGGGCTGTGAATACATAAATTCGTAACTGTTAAGTTGAGTTTTTGACTAGATCATTGCTATAAATTTACTTCCCTAGTCAAATTTACTCAATATGATAATAAAAATATCATTACCAAGATATGTTAATCAAATTTGATATTTTCTAAGTTAAGGCTTTCAACTTATTTCCTTGTTTAAGATTACAAAGTAACATCTGATTGAAAGCTTAACCTTAACCAAAATCTTAAAATTTGTATTGTATTTTGATTAGGTAAATTAAATTGAACATTAATTCATAATTGTAGAAATGCATTTGATTTGAAAAACAAAACAAATTAAATTAAATTAAAATAATTAAATTCGTGGCTTTTAAACTTTCCTGAATCTAGACAAGTGGTCTAAGTTTTTTTTAAAAAAAAATAAGATTTTTAATCTTTCAACTTTATAAATTATATTCCTACTTGTTTGATAGCGAATTCAAAATTAGCTGGACTTTACATTTTGCTGTACTCTAAAGTATTTTCAAAGAGATAAATTCACTTTAATTTTTGCCTTTAAATCAACTTAGCAAATCATCAAAATTAAAAAGTGAATTTATCTCTCTTCAAGAATACGATTGATAAATGAGTAGCCGTCATTTGTAATTCATTTAATTTATATAATTTTTCAGGTTAAAAAATTAACTGCCCCCGAATGAGGCAACTGGTGAACGTGCACGGTGTGAAACTAGTCGAAGTAAGGGTAAAATCCCCGGAAAATAAAAAAAAAAAAAAAACTGGATCACCAAAAATCAAAGCATGAATAATCCTAATTATATATATATATATATATATATATAATATATATAATATATAATATATATATATATAAATATATAACTTGCTAGGCTTAAGCACCAGAATTAATTCCGTACAGCTTAAATAATAATAAAAACTGCCAACCAAATTATAATTACTTAATTATTAGTCTCATCAAATGTATTCAAACAAATAGTAAATATAAATTAGTTGTTATCAAATTTTCCGATTTTAGTTGTTAATGCACGAAAATTTTATAGAAAATCTTAATATCAATCATTATATTGAAATGATTTATACAATCATTAGAAACCTTAATTATACAATATATATTCCAGTTACAATAAGTTAAAATTGAGAATTTACTGCCAATCTCCTTATTTGTCTAAATTTATTTATGTAATAGTAAATACAATCAAATTTTGAAATAGTCTATGTGAAAATATACATAGCTTTTTGTAAAAATTAACTCTTAGATTTATTATTATCTAAATCTATTTTTTTTTTAATTAATTTATACATAAAATTGTACATAAAGCAATTTTTGATATTTTTTGTTTTGTGTTTTTGAATTATTCCATAAAATTTTTTAAACTCAATTTTATAATTTATTCAACAATATTATTATTCTTTTATTAATTTAAATATTATAACATGAATTTTCCTTCTTTAAATTATTGAGAATGATAAATTGATATTAATTTTCAATTCAAATATAATTATTGCTTTAATTTTTAATAACATGAACTAAATTAATACTTTTGAATGATACTATATATAAATTTAATATTTATATGATTTTAGTTAACTTTTTATTTATCTGACATAATAAATTAATATTTGAGCGAAAAGGATTTAATT
>ARYC01011391.1:0-20010 GCA_000711775.1 Oxytricha trifallax
AACCAACTGAATAATATGTTAATAGTTATCAAGTTATCTTACCATGTAAAGTTAGGTATCGATAGAGATCTTCCTTACTTCTGAATCTTGATATCATTTCTTGAGCCTCGACTCTTTTCATTTAATCATTGAGAGATTCCATCTTTGTTCCTCTTCCTATTAATGAATTTCAAATTATAACTTATAGACTTCTAGATCCTATTGCTTAAAATCTTACTATTAAATATGGGCATCTTATAGGAGGTCAACCCTGCAAAGATACGTGGAGAAAGTTTGCAGAAGCTGTAACAAACTGCAGAGATTGAGCTCCATTTTTATCAATTTAGTTCCATTAAATTAGTACTAAATTTGTTAAATTTTAATTAGTACTGGTACTAAATTCGTTTAAATTTAATTGCTACCAATTTAATAGTACCAAAACTTAATTAGTACCTAGTTTTAAACTAATGAGGTTTTAATGGAAAAGTTCCAATATGGTTCAAAACCTAATTTGTACCAGTACCAACCTCAATTTTTTCTAAGTTTGTACCAAAATTAAAAATACTAAGCATGAATTTAGAAAATTTATAGCTATAAACTTAGTATAAATATGATGTCTAACGCCTAAGAATCAACCATTGTTTGTTGCAGTACCAACTCCTATACAAAGTTACGATAACTAGAGAGATTATTAGAGCTTTATAATAGAAATTTAAATTTGAATTTAAACATGGCGGCTAACTTAAATCGCAAAGCAGTCTCTCTTGGCAGTGGATAATCTTAGCTAAACTTTGGATAAACTAAGAAGCAAGAGATCATATACATTGAAAAGGAGCCAGAGCTTAAAGCTCTTGAGTTTGAATCAGAGGTGTTTGTTCTAGAAATAAATATCAGGAAGCAGAGAGAAGAGATAAGTATTTAAACGCTAATCGAAGATGTTGAGGAGTTAAAAGAACATCTCCCACTAGAAAAGATTAAAGAATTTTAATGTGATGAATGCTAAAATTTCTTCTCAGCTAATTCGAGCTTGAAGAGGCACATCAAAGAGATGCACTCTGGGAGAGCTAAGATATATTTTAAGCACTAAAAGGTCGATGGCAGGTATTAGTGCAACGACTTGCATGAAGTCTTACACTCACTCAGCTAAAGTTAAAAGACACATTCAAAAACATCATTTAAGTGAGTTTTTAATGCAAGATAAAGAAACATAAAAACTTATACCAGCCAAGAGAAAGTCCAATACTGTAGAGTCTTAAAAGAGAGCAGGAAGAGAGACTTAAGAAGCAGAAACGTTTTGAGTCAATGAACCAACCAGCTAATGAATTATATATAGCATACTTGTAAGAGAGAGCTATGTATATACCTGCATTAAATGCAGTAGATCTCAGTTTTTGCATTGACAACTATTTACATATTGATGTGCCTAACAAGGCAAAACTCATAGTAGTTGATGAATATGCTTATAAAGTATATCCTTTCAAATATCTTATTAGGAACGAGCAGTATCAAAATGAGTTTGCCAATGAATACATAATACTAAGAGAGACTCATAAAAGGTAATGCAAGAACTTGCTTAAACTCGATGGAGTTATTCTTGGACATGGTTTTATTGCACTACGACTCAAGAAATTTGAAATGACTCTTAAGAGATTATCTCTACCATAATAGATACCCAGATGACTTGAATTAGATACTCACGGAAATGACCAAGGGTGTGAAAGAGCTGCATGATCTAGGGTATGTTCATAGAGATTTGAAGCCAGAAAATGTAATGCTAAATCTCTGTCCTTTAGAAATAGTAGTCATTGATTTCAATAGAGCAATAAGGTAAGAAATAGTGACTTTAGCTAAAATGCTAGGCACACCTGGGTACTTCCCAATAAGAGAGAAGTGGGCTAATGGCTCTGTTTAGTGGGATGTCTGGGCGGTAGCAGCAATTATTTTAGAGTGCGATATGGAAAGTATGTCGTACTTCGGAACAAAGCAAGAAAAGTAATCAATAAGCATGGCTGTTAAACATATAAAGCAAGAAGATGTATGCACTTAGATTAAGAAAATGGTTGAGATGATCATAGTAAGAGCTCCAGTATATCCAAGATCATCATTAGAAGATATACTAGAAACATTAAAGAGAGCTAAGTTCAAGAGATACCACAAAGATAAGCAGATAAAATTTGTTTGAATTAAGCACATTAATACTCATTAAATATTTCATTAAATTCACATAAAACTTCCGTTTTCTCTACTAACCCCAATAAGACCCCAACTATACCCTACAAATCAAAGCACTTATAAACCTCACTAAGGGGTTTTGGGGTTTTGACTAAGACAAGACATTACTAATCTACAAAGTAGTTACTGACTTTCGATTACTCTATAAACTTCATTACACTCTTAACTCTATAAGAAACTGGTAGTATTTATGAAAGCTCAAACATTTTTAAACTTTAATTCTAAAAGGCTTAGAAAGCCAGTGATTTCGATAGATTTTGTAAGATTATGTAATAGTTTGTAATACTTTTACATAATTTAAACAAGTAATTAAAGAATTATAAATTGTAAGATTAAAAGATGATTGAGCAAAAATAGTAAATAAAAACTTTATACTTTAAAATAATAGTAACAATATAATAATAAGGAGTAATATGAATATAAGCTCTACTATTTTTATCAACACTCTTTTCTATAAATAAGATAAAATTATAGAAATAATTAACAACTGTGATGGCAAGACATCTATGAAGAAACCAAATAAGAAGCTTCAATAGGTCGCGACTTTTAACTAAACACAAGAGGTTTCAGGATATACAGCGGAGTTTTTTAACGATGAGAAGCTTACGGATCTTAGGAGCGAAAAGTATATGACAAGTATATTTTGGAACTACTTAAGAAGCAAAAGATTATCGGGAAAAAATCTTACAAGCAGGTCAAAGTACAATTATAAGAAATGTTCGGACTTGAAACTATCAAGATGCATAAGGAATGGCTAATCAACACTTAAATGCCAGGAAATCAGAATCCAAATGCAATACTCCCTCTACGGCTCTATTATAAAATTAGAAAAAGGGCACTTCAAAGTCGGGCTGAATTGCAATTACGAAACCAAGCAACAGACCCTCATTGAGTAAAAATAGTAGAAAAAATCGAATTATTTATTAAAATACACGATTAATGCACGATATTTTAATATTAATTTATTTAATTATATTAAAATTTACTCTATCTCAAAATGGTCATAATTTTAAGATAGATTAGTTTTTAATATAATTAAATAGATTAACATTAAAACAGCGTGTATTAATCATGTATTTTAATAAATAATTCGATTTTTTCTACTATTTTTACTCATTGTACTAAAAATCATCGATAAGCAAATAAGAATCAATCCATAGTTAGAGTTCAAAATTTGAGGCATAATCCTTATCCACAAACTAGAGACTCACAGAAGAGGAGGACCCGGGCACCTTATCAGACACCACCTTCCCCGAGTTGTATCAGATAGATGAACTAATCTCAAAAAGGTTCGAAGAGCTGATAACTAACTCAATGAAGGATATGTATGATAGACTTTTCATTAAAGTGCCTGACATTCTCGAAACAGACGTGCTGGCTAACCTCAAAGATTAAGTTGCTGAAGTTTTCAATAAGGTTCAAGAAGTTGAGCAAAAGTTTAAAGAAATAGACATACCAACGATCTAAAAGCTTATAAATCAGGGAAGAGAAAAAATAGAATAAACCTTTCAGATTTTAGTCTCAGATATCAAGAAAGTGGCACCAACAATAGGAATTGCGATTTAGGACTCGTTAGCAAGCCATGTAAGAAGAGTGCACGAACAAATACAGGCTTTCACAAAATCCATTGAAAGCACTGATAAAAGCATTAGAGAATTGTTCGAGAAGTATTCCAGTTAGCTTGAAATTATAAACCAGTCTCAGTCCAAGCACGACCACCAATTTTAAATGGTAGAAAAGAACATGAGAAATGTCTTTGACCATGTTAACAATATTATAGTTGACGACAAGTAAGGCGTTGCTGAAAGCTTACATACGATCAAGGAAAATATCGAATCTGTGGTTAATAGGGTCTCTAAAGTTGATAAACTTGATATATAAAATTAAGGTTAACAAATATAGTAGCAATAACTTCATACTTTACAACAAGATCAGAGCCAAAATACTCAATAGCATTTGAAAACCGAGGACAAGTACAAAAATGATAGTCATTATTGAGTTGACAATCAACAAACATAACTCAGGCAAATTAGAGCATTTAAATATTTAAAATTGATAACAAAATATATATTCATGACTAAGAAAGCAGAAAGCTTATTAATATAATTGAATAATCTGACTTAAAGAAGTCAATTTGAAAAACATTTATTACTATCTACTTACTACTACTTTTTAAACTCTTATACGCCTTCTTCAGTAAAGTACTCATGAGGATTTGAGGTTTAATGCAAGCTATCTATGATTTCTTTAATCAGTTCTGAAATCTCTAAATATAATTTCAAGTAGTGGGAGTATGAAAGCTACGTGATCTTTGGCAAGGTGAACAGCATCTAGCTTTATTTAGTATTTGTATTCTTTAAACTTAGCCTGAGTGAAAACTTAATACAAATTAGTAAACACCAATAATATTTATCATCACTTATGAGATAGCTGAGAGGAGAGGATATACCTTGTAAGCATACTATTGTAGAAATACATTTGAATTTGGAAAATTAAATATAATTAAATTTATAATAAATCAAAATCTTGGCAGTTAAAGTTGGCCAAATTTGAACGATCTTGGGCTCATTCGATAGAGAATTCAAAATTAGCTGGACTTTACTATTGGCGGTACTATTTTATCACATCCATGGAGCGAGATAACTTCACTTTAATTAGAGGGTATAATTTAATGAATTTAGATGAGTTTAATTAAAGTGAAGTTATCTCACTCCCTCGATACGATAAAATAGTACCGCCAATAATAAAGTCCAGCTAATTTTGAATTCTCTATCGAATGAGCCCAAGAGTTTAAATTGGCCAACTTTAACTGCCAAGATTTTGATTTATTATAAATTTAATTATATTTAATTTTCCAAATTCAAATGTATTTCTACAATAATGATCCTTAATAATTTTCTTGTTATAGGAGTCCTTAGAATTAGGTCGTTTTAGAAAGAAGTTTCTAAAACAATCTTTGCAAGTACTGGAATTCTCTTGTATTATAATTTAATCAATATATTAGTGACCTGATACTAAGAGGTTGCGTGCTATTTACAAATATCCTAATCTGCTTGCTCATTAGAGCTCCGCAATTTAAATAGAGGCTAATTAAACTCTTCACTTGTAAGCTTATTCAATGATAACAATCTAAAAATTTTACATAGTTTCAATAAACCTTTAATTTATAATCCATTTCCATTCAATTTTAAAGGGTTGTATTGGTTTATTAAAAAAAATAATGTCCAATTTAATTTTAATGTAATTTAAATTTGGGGGAAGAAAGGACAGCAAAACATATTTATATAAAATGCAGCTAAATTCTAAATTTTTGTTTAAAAAAATCTCATATACTATTTAAAATATTATTTACTATTTTCTTATTTGAATTAATTACAATTATTAATAAAATCTGAATATTGTATATAAAAAGTTTCTTATATCATTATAGCAATTTAAGTTAATTAAGTATAATCTTATGTGAAAATATTCTAAAATTATTAATTTAAAGTGTTTAAATAAACTAAAATAATAAAATAAATTTAAATTTAAATATCAGCACTAAAATGAAAAGAAAAATGATATTCTCTAACATTTAAAATTCTAACCAAACTAGCCATTTGAAACTTATATTCTTAGTATTATCATTCATGGGTACCAAAGGTGATGAGATAATAACGTGCCCCTCATTAAGATGTGATGGTAATTTAGATGTAGGCCAATGTGCTGAAATAGGTTTTAATTCCAAGGTAAGTATTTAAATCCATTATTTTTTAAAACATTTTAACTTAAAGTTTTTGATTATAGATTAATGGCTTGTATGGCTAGTCATGTAATTACCCAGATATTTGTCCTATTGATGTTCGAAATGGAAGTGATTATGCATGGATAGATGAATATTTTCAACAATAAACCACAGCAAATTCAAATTTAAGTAAGATAACATTCAAAAATAAATTCTTTATTCAATATTTATTTAAATTAAGTTCTTAAACAATACCATTGTTTATAGTTGGAAAAGGATAATCTGCAATAAAATAAAAGAAAACATAAGCTTATTCAAAACTAAACTCCTTTATGAGTTATATATGTTAAAGAAGTATAGATTATCACAATTATCTGAAAAGTCAAAGTACATATTGTTTTGTTAATTTATATTAATCTGCATATTCAGATTGAAGTGTCAAAATTATGGGTATTGACGTCAATTACTCACCGATGACGTCAATTACTCACCACCGACGTCAATTACTCACCGATGACGTCAATCGCCACAGTGACGTCAATCACTCACCACCGACGTCAATCACTCACCGATGACGTCAATCACTCACAATGACATCAATTACTCACCACTTTATATTAATGGTAGAATTTTGCATAACACAGTTAAATTTCGAATAGAAATTTCAAGCAGGGTCCAAAGGCTGCTATTCCTATTAGAGTCATTGGGGTTGAGCCACTTTTTCGATACTAAATCGAAATCAATAAAAGCTGGAATAAAGTTGATTGCAAGCCTTTTATTCATCTACCTTTCTTCTGCCTATGTCAAATAGAGTATTAAGAAGATATATAAATCTATAAGTTTCCGTTTCAAGAGAATTCCATTTTTTAGTTTCCAAATTTGAAGTATGAGTAATTTCTTTTCTAGGTTCTTAGTTGAACGAGTACCAAATTACTATTTGTGCTTTCTATATCTTTTCATAGCTCACATCCATGAGAACTTATTTTTAGGTTATAATGGGAATGATTTAAGCAAGCATTGGTTTTTAATGAACAAATTTCTTAAGTTATCTCTATATTTTAATTTAGTTAATGGTTTAATATGCTACGCTATTTTGTTTAACCTCTTCTTGTTTCTGAGTTGATGTTTATTTTGCTCATTCTTTTTTTATCATACTGACGACATGAAAATCTATTGATTAAATTGAGCCTTTGGTTGTAGTTATCTTATTTCAACTGCATAGTCAAGCATATGAATGTGCTGAAGTAAAAGTAGTAACCCTTATTTACAATATTCAGTTGAGATGTTTAACTTCATTCATCATATTTTTAATTAGATGCTTCAATTATCATATCCTCCGAACCTTCACAAGGAGCTTGCTACCTACTTTATTCCAATTTTTAATGATTTCGATTTAGTATAGAAAAGTGGCTCAACCCCAGTGACTCTATTAGGGATGGCAGCCTGTGGACCCTGCTTTTTGAGAATTCTATTCACTAAGAATCAGGCCAGATAGGCCTTTTGCCTAAGCAACCTTTTGCAGTTTTTCTCTTTTCTTCAGGCTGCTGCTGGCAAAGGAATCTAAAAATCCAAATGGAACTGACCTTAAATCTAAAGGGAAAACAGAAGTGCCTAAAAGAGAATCTCAAGAACCAATAATGCAATTAAGATTGGCTACTAGCCAATAAAGAACAATGTTCAATGCCAAGTTGAAATAAGCCTAAATCGAGTTGGAATTCTAGTGATACCTGGCAAATCAAGAAATGTCAAAACTAAGCTGGAGCTTCAACAGGAGGAAGCCAAAAACTTTAGATGACCTGACTCTTTATGATTCGAAATTTAACTGTGTTATGCAAAATTCTACCATTAATATAAAGTGGTGAGTAATTGATGTCATTGTGAGTGATTGACGTCATCGGTGAGTGATTGACGTCGGTGTAGTGATTGACGTCACTGTGAGCGATTGACGTCATCGTGAGTATTGACGCGGTGTGAGTAATTGACGTCATCGTAGTAATTGACGTCAATACCCAAAATTATTTGACTCAAGAAAATTATTATAATAGATTCTTACAACTATCAATGAAGAATCCTTCTTTAAAAAAATGTTCAAAAGTCACATGCAAAAGATGAAATGCATCTCCCCATAAATTATAAATTAAATAGTTATCAAAATTTTTAAGTTTCTCAAACATGTTAGTACCTACTAAATGACAATAAATATAATAAAGATTATGAGACCTCAAAAGAAATTATCATTTATAATAAAAGATAATTAATGCATTAAGCCTTATTTTAAGTTTAATCTACTTTTTCCATTTTTAATCACTATTTAAAATTTACTATTCTACATATGGTTTTTTTTAAAACCATTGTTGCTATAGTTCCTTTAATGGACTTTTTTCTCTATAATTTAATTAATATACTGCTATAAATTTTATTTAATTTAAAAAACTTTTGAGTAACAAAGAGTTTTTTAGTTTAAAGAGATTAACTAATAATATTCCTTTCTTTTTCAGTACTTCCTTTTGTGATAAAAAAGCTGAGAATCTCTCTTAATTAATTCCATTTTGTCATAATTTATTTCACCAATTTTTAAAAAAAATCTTTAGTACAAACATTTATAACTCATAAAAAAGATGTAGAGTTTCTATTGCACTAGTTCTTCAGCTTTCATGCAAGATTTACGACCTGGTAGGGAATGCAACAATCCTTCCCAATGCAAATCAGTAGATTGTAATAATCTTTTATATTTTAAAGTTCAAACATATATTTGTTTATACGAAAAAAAATATCTAAATAATGGCATTTGTTAAGGACTGGAATTGAATCAGTTTTGTAATAGTCATGATGATTGCAGTGCTGGAATGTTCTGTTAAGATGCATCATCTTGGCCTTTTGAATCGAGATGTAAGCCTTAAAAAGGCTAATATGACAATAAATATTTCTTTTTTAAGTTACAACAAGTATCTCATAATTATTTAATGAAATGTTAAATTAATATGAGACGTGTATGAATGATTATGAATGCCATAATAGTATGTTCTGTTGGTTTTAATCAAGTACAGATAGAAAATTAAACTTAACCAAATGCCTCCCAATGTTTTCTAATAGTGATGGCTATACCTTTGGTTGGTCAAGATTAAATAGAGCATCTACAGATAAAGAGAATTTAATTCTTGAAGATTTTGAATAGAATGGAAAGTACTGCTAGAGTGGACTCGCTCATCCCATCGATGATACAACAGCTAGATGTTCAAAAGCTGCAAATATTTTCGGTTTTACAAGTACAACTGCTACATCAGCATCTCAACTTTAATATCCTTATAAATGTTCTCCTCTCAACCTGAATAGACCTTGCAAAATTTATATTGATACTACCTCGTTAACTTCGACCCAGATAGCATACACTTAAAAAGGAAAGAGGGGATTTGTTGAAGTATTTTGCCGGTGTTCCCTTTCGCAAGGAAACAACTAAGATAATGGATACTGTGGTAGTGTAATAGGAACAGATATGTACAGACAAGCAATGTCTTCAACGAAAAATATGCTTGAAAAGAGCATCTGTCATACATTAGACAGGAATGATATAAGAGCTTAAAGAGAGTCTTGTGGTGTGGGCTCCATAAACATAGATTAATGGAAAGAAACAGTAGACAGGTAGTTTAATGTTACTCACTGGCCATATCTCCATGATGATATTACGTTTAACTGTATCTATAGATTCTTTGGAGATAGTTGGTATAACCTTCGTTTTAATCACGCTGCTATGCCCATAAGTTTATCTCTTTTTACAGTTGCTATCATAATTGTAAATAATTGTTGATTTCTTAAATTTTCTACTACTACTACTTAAGTGATTCTCTTTAATCTTTTTAAATATAAGTTATTTAAAATAAATAACTTAGATTATATTATTATATTGTAAAAAAATGAAACTCTCTCTGTTATAAAAATAAAAAAATTATTTTGTAGCAACAATGAATTGCTTAAATAGGGATTAATAATGTAACGGTTAGCAGTTTAAGTAAATAATTACGAGTTCTGCGGAGATTTGTTTAACTGTTTACATATATTAATGTTAAAATACCATATAGATAAGATTATTATAGTTACTAACTCAAATCTAATATAAAAATACACTAATCAATTTAAAAAGCTTTTTATCTCTTTTTACTAAGAGTAAAGTGATTTTTTAGCAATTAATTTATCTTAATTAAAAATACACATTTTTATGCTATTTAGTCATTTTAGAATAAAATTAAAAAATTATCGATTTATTAATATTTGAATTTATATATTATATCTACTATGTTAATTAAAAATACTTAATAATCTTAATAAAAGTAAAATGTTTATGTAACTCATTATAATTCTTTCGTCTGTGGTATTTGCTTATCCGACGGAGTTGAATGCTGATTATTTCAAGTCATTTGGGGAGAATTTCAGTTGGGGTGTAGCTACTGCTGCATACTAAATAGAAGGAGCTTGGAATGAAGATGGAAAGGGGAAGAGCATTTGGGATGATTTTTCCAATTATTGGGGGCGAATATAATCTCTTGAAAATGGCAACATTGCTGATGATTTTTATCACAATTATAAACAAGACATTAAGCTTATGAGATAACTTGGAATTAAGCACTTCAGAATTAAAAAATAATTACGTATTTTATAAAGTATTATTATTCATTTATAATGAATGTCGATATCTTGGCCAAGAATTCTACCAGATGGTACTATTAAAAACATAAACTAGAAAGGTATTGATTTCTACAATAGAGTAAATAAATGTATTTAAATAAAATAGTAATTTAATTAATGTCTCATAAATAACAAAATTATTATCAAACTCATTATAAAAATTAATAATATTCTATTATGGGAATTATTATGAGAATATTTATGTTATTGATTACATTTAATTTTTTATTCTTAATAAATAGAGTTTTTGAAGCTCTTAATGAAAGTGGAATAGAGCCATGGGTCACTCTATATCATTGGGATCTACCTGCTGCTCTTAACGACAAATCAAACACAGGTGGTTGGTTGAATCCAAATATCCCAGACTTATTCAATGATTATGCAGACCTTTGCTTCGAGTAATTTGGTAACAGCGTTAAGAAATGGTTAACATTTAACGAGCCTTAAACTTTTGCTGATAATGGCTACAGGTATGGAGTACATGCACCTGGGAGATGTGGTAGTCTCTTATGCTTGATTGAAGGTGGAGGAGGAGATCCAGATAAAGAGCCAAGAATTGTTTCTCATCATACTATATAATTATTATACCTTAATTGCTCATGCTAAAGCAGTTTAAACATACAGACAGAAGTATTAAGCACAATAAAAAGGGTAGATCGGAATGACCATTGCTACAAAATACTTTATTCCATATAACTCATCTAACCTTAATTTTATTATTTAATGATTTGGAATGTGTGGACAGAAGTCTTATATTTGAATATGGATAGTACATGGATCCATTCAGCATAAAAATAAACTAAAAACTTAATTTTATTGTTGTAAATTTCTAAATTGTTTACAGGAGACTACAGTTCAATAATGAAAGACCTTATTCCAAAAAGTATTCTACCCTAATTTACTGAAGCTCAAAAACAAATTCTTAAAGGATCTTTTGACTTCATCGGATTAAACTATTATTACGCTAAATATATCAAGTACAGTGAGAATGAAGGGGATTTTTAGAAATGTAAAGAATTTGAATATGATGTTTTTATATATCTTTTCTCCCCATGCTTAAATACAAATTTATTTTAATAATTCTTTAATCAATATTTATGAATTAATATTTTATTATTTTTTCTTTGACTATAACACTTCATGAAATATTTGATTAAAAATTTTTAAATCGATTATAGTGTTTACAGATAAAAGATATGTAAGTGTTTAAATTACTAATTTTCCGTATTTATACTTGAAATTGATTAAATCACTTATTTTTTTAAGATGTGAGTATTTGTTTGATAGTATTTAAATAAGATTTATTTAAAAATAATGCCTTAATTTTAAATAATTAGTTAGCATTTTATGATAATTTTTGTCCATTAAAAGAAGGAAATTATACATTCTATAAAGATATTAATTTTGGAATACTATATTTCTTATTTTATAGTTATTCAAAATTTTTAAATTGAAATACTTTATAATTATATTTTGCAATGATATATTGATTTATTTAATCAAATTTTTAAAGAATTATTTGTATTTTAAGTAAATGTAAAATAATTCAAAATGGATAGAAATTCATATCCTAATATGTTAATGGATAAAATGAATATGGATAACGTGCAGAAAGTGGGTGGCTTTTACCTTATCCAAAAGGATTAAGAATGGTGCTTAAATGGCTTGACTAGAGATACAACAACACTCAAATTTACATATTTGAAAATGGTTATAGTGAACCTGGTGAAAATGACAAGAAATCTATGGCAGAAATAGTGGATGATAAATATAGGCAATAGTATTTATAAGATCATATTGACTAAATGAGGCTAGCTATTGTGGAAGACAAAGTTGATGTTAGAGCTTATTTTGCTTGGTCATTTATGGATAATTTTGAATGGAGTGATGGCTATTCAGTTAGATTTGGTATGGTATACGTTGACTACAGAGATCTCAAGAGATATCCCAAGAATTCTGTATATTGGTATTCCCAATTCATTCAAAATTATACTAGCTAAATATTTGAAAAATAAGGAAATCACAATAAAACTGTCGCACTTTCTTGATTAATTGATTCATTTTAATAATTGAATAGTTTTTATTAAAAGACAATACTTAATATTTTGCTATGTTAAATTTTATTAAAAAATTTCAATTAAATTGTTTGTTTTTTTGGTTATATTTCTAAGAAAGTAATGTATCCTCCACAATTCCATCATAAGAAGAGAGTAAAGTATGTAAATTAGCCAAGCTATTTGTTCTTATAATTGATATGCCAATGGGGTAGAGAATCATTGCATATAATTTATTGACTTACTGCTTGATTCATCTTGTTATGTTTTAATGATTATTTTGATTGTTGACTGCTTAAGCACTTATCTCCAATACATGCCTCTATTAATTATTTATTAGGCTTAATCTTCTTTCTCACATAATTATGATAGATATATGGCATGTCAATAGTGAGTGCTCTCGAATTAGGTAGTTATATTTTACCTCATACAATCTGTTGTACTTCATCAGTAAAATATGAAATAACTATAACAAATGATAGCTTGCCATATCACAATATCATTCATCAATTGTGATAACAACTAAGTACACAATAATGAATATAGTATCTCTAGTAATTATAAATTACAGCTAATGTGTAAAAAGCTCCTTAAATAATAAAGGAATAAAAAGCAGCCTGCTAGCAGATAGTTGAAATACCAATATCTGAAACTCCAAAGAAAATTGAATTCATAATGATAAAGGATTCTGCTGCTGAGTTTGTCATCGCAAGCAAAGTCGCATTCATGGAGTCAGAAGATAGCTAAACCAAATGTTAAAAAAAGTATAACAAATTTACATTTTAGTAATTATATTAAATTAAATAAAAATTAAATTCTTTCGTTAAATTTTATTTTTAATCAGAATGTTAATTTATATTAATTTAATATAAATTATATAAGTTATATAAATATTTATGATTTAATAATTATAGGGATGTATAACTTACGACATTCTTTTTCTTGATAATATCAATGGAAGGATTGATGTAGTTTTGTGTAACGAGTGAAATGCCAACAAAGCAATACATAATGCCAACCAAGTATATAGATATAAGCACATCAGTAGGATAACTTGCTTCAGCTCTGGTTGTTGTCGTGTTTGTCTTAATCACTTAAGTATCATCATCATTGCTAGTCGTGGTGTTTGCACAATTTGCAGCTTAGAAACACACGCTTACTACTATCAAAGTATTCAAGCAAATAAGACAATTCGTCCGCATTTTATTTAAATCCATTTTATTGATAATATTTCAATTATTTCTCAAATTCAAATCAATTTTATTATTTTATTATTGCATGATATTAAAGATTAACATATAATTTTAAGAAATTCATCTTAAGAAATGTAGGTTTTGTTTTAATTTAATAAAGGTTTAATATAAAATTCTTGAATTACTTGCCTTTACACATCAGTTTTCTTTTAATTAATTATAAAATTATACAATATTTAAAATATTTAAACACGAAGATATAAGTTATAAACTAAATTATAAACTTTGCTAAATAATTATTATAATTTAGTAATTTATATGTACTTAACTAAAATTTAACATTATGAGCATATTTTTGGTAATTGTATTGTATATATTTATGAATAATAATAAATTAAATCATCCTGCTATTTCATTTTTATAATCAATAAGTACTGCTAAGACTAAGAAAGTATAATGAAATAAGCAATTCCAATAGAACAAGTTCTTCTTTGTTTTGAACTTATTAATAGCAAGTGATATGTACTTAATGATAACGACTCCCAAAAGCATAGGCATCTAGTACTTAATACTCTCATTTAAGAATGAGACATTTAATCCAGAGTAAATATAAAAATATTTGTGATTAATTAGCCACGCTACTCCTACTAAACCAGTGATTTAAAATATAGGCCCTGAGTAAGTTTCAGCCAGGGAAATCTCCTAGTCATCTCTTTCCTCTTTAAACACCTTGATTGTCTTCTTGAAGTCAAGGAATTTCTTTCTATCTCTAATTGATAACATAATTTTTTGCAAGAATCATTGGAATGATAGAATAATGGAGCTTGAAAGCTTCAGTTGTTGAGTAGGTGAACCAGACAATTAACCAGGTGTAAAACCAAATCCATGAAATACTCAGTAGCAAAGTTAATGGATAAAAATTTTATTTTCCTTTGGTCATTGGATTTGGTATAGAATAGTATTGTAAATGAGTTAGAGGGATCAATAAAATGTATAGAGCTCTTTAAAATTTAGTCTTTGGAAACTTGATGTATTAATACATATAAAATATAATTAAATGTTAAAGGCATCTTTGTTGATTGTTTCGTGGATTAAGTCATAGATTGAACTTATTGGAACTACATTTGACTTATATATTATAAATTGATTCATCTTCATCTTAAAAGTTTTTCTTGCTTTGGAACTCACTTCTTCTATTATCACTCATCTCACTTATCATATCACTATTTCTGTTATTATGCGATTCATTTGGGTCTCTTTGGCTGCCTCTGTTTTTATTAAAAACTGCAGATTGTTCCTTTGTCTTATTCATGCCCCTCATTGAAACGGTGTCATCACCTCTTCTCCTTGAGACATTATCATTTTCTGAGTAACCTGAGCTGTCCGAATCATTAGCTCCTACTTTCATATACGGTAAAATTCTTTCTATTGGGACGACACTTCTAGCATTTCTCTTTATTTTCTCAAATTACTTGTAAGCCTAAATCATAATGATTATTTGCATTTTATAAACTAGCCTCTATTGTCCATTTAGTTTAAGGGTATTCCTCCTTCTCTGAGTTTAACACATGTAATAGGCTATAAATATATATTCGACATAATTATCAAATATGATGTGATTTCCCTCAACTTTACAATTAACAGTTTTGATCATGTCAATAATAATGTAAAAATCTCTAATTCAAATTTTGATGGAAATGCTTGATGTCTGTATCAGCTATCTTATTTAACTCTCTTATTTCTAAAGATCTAGCAACTGACTTTTTAATTGCTACCTCATATATATATATATTAAAATAATATGAACCAAATAGAGAACGATAAGGGTGATAGCTTAATTTATAATATCATTCTAACTAAGGAAGACTGTGATAACAACTGTAAATATTAATCTAGTGATAATCCACCAATCTATTCTTGTGCCTACTTCAGCTAATTGCTAAATAATTTATATGCAATCAAGTACAGTAGAAATCCACCTTTTGCAATTGAATTGTAACTAAGCACATCAGTAAAATATATGATAATCTATGATTGTTTATCTGGAATAATTAGATGATGAGTATAATTAATTTATTAAATATAATGGAAACAAACGTGTAGGACTCACTCGAGAAGCTACCTTTTATTAAGGCGAATGCAGGGCCACTTGATGGAGAGGCTTGGATTGAAAGACTGAAAGAAGAATACACAGTTTTGATTTAGTACATTCAAATGAATAAAGATGAAGACCATGACTGGTTTGAAGTTGAATCAAATGAAGATGGCACTAAGTATGTATATTTGTATCATAATTCCTTAACTTAGATGGACTGGGAAATGTTGGTACCTTCACAACTTTGTTAGATACGAATTTGATTTACAGTTTGAAATCCCAGCTACTTATCCTGCAACCCCAATTGAAATGGAGCTGCCTGAATTAGATGGGAAGACACACAAGATGTACAGAGGAGGAAAAATTTGCTTAGATATTCACTTTACACCTTTATGGCAGAAATATCAACCAAAACTTGGGATAGCTCATGCTCTAGCTGCAGCTTTAGGACCTTGGCTAGCTGCTGAAATTCCTGTATTAAACACAATAGTTTTATATGTAAATTATACTTTTTTAAAAATACTTTTTTTGATATTTTAATTAATAATTTAATTTACTTTGCGCCTTCATAATTATAATTCTAAAATAAATTGGAAAAATAATTCCTTATTCATTTATAAATAATGCATTAAAAAAATTTCGACAACTTTCAAACATTTTAAGACAATTAAATTACTTTGGATTTGTAGATCCTAGAAAATTATTATTTTTAGTCATTAAGCCAAGAATTAAATTTATTTTTTAAAATAAAAAATATAGTAATTAATTTCATTTATTCTCGAGATAGTAATTTAAAACTTCATCTTTTTATTATTATATGAACATTCTATGAATTAAATTCCCTTAAATATCATGAAGGAACCATAAATTTTAAAATTGGAAAAAAAAATAATAGTTTTAATTGGCAGATTAGGGAATTATAAAGCCAACTTCATGAGGGAATAATCAAAATAACTTTAATTTCATAAGTTTAAGCTTAATAATTCACTATTTATACTATTACAAATGCCCTTGCTTCTAAAGTTTTTCTATATCTTGAACATTGATCCATTCCGTAGTAGCCTCGTTTTAATGACTGAATTCTTCATTTATAATAAAATTTTCAATTATTTTTACCATAAATATTAGTTATAAGTATTTAACATCAAGTTCTTTTGAATCTACCAAATGAATAAATTTGCCATCCTCAAATGCTTGTAAGTTAGAGGTATTGTAGACTCCTAACGAAACATACACTTCTTCCCCTGTTTAGTAAAACCAATCCTCATCGATAATTTCTAATAAGAGTTGATTAAGCTTTATGATGTTATTACTCATGATTAAGAGCTTGTTATCTTCGTAAGAATATACTTATAAATCAATATAATATATATATACTCTACCCATGACTTCCTTTCCGAAATCAGTTTTAATTTTAATAAATTCAGTCACTAATTCTTAAATCTAACTCAGTGTCCCATCTTTATATTGACTATCTTTGCCTCCTTATTTAGAATCTCCTTTCTTTTGCTGAATGATAGTATCTTTGCTATAAACTCAATAAATTCATTTAAATAAAGTACCTCATTTTATATGTGAATTGATTTAGTTAATTTTTTATAATTCCGATATAATTATAATAATGAGAGGTGCAATATTTACAAATTTGTAATATTTATCACTACTGCAACTATTAATAACTATATGTCTCTTAACTTAACTTTCGCAAGGAAGATACAAAGTGTCAACCCAAGACGACTGCATAAACTGTATTGATGTGGGGAAGAACTCCTACTGTAGATCTGACTCTAATTTATAAGAAGGGCTGTGCTGCAATAGTTTGTTTGATTTCTCCAGTCAAAACTGCATGGAAAGCCAAAGAGATTGCACCACAGAAGTTACCTCCAATTACTACTTGAAGTACATGCTATGCCCAAACATCAATGAAAAATGCCTATAAGCACCGAACATTAAACTTAATACTACATTTGCCAAGACAATAACTATACAACCACTGAGTTTTACTGAGTACTGTTACTATTACATTACAACAGATCCAAGTTTACTCAAAGACTTTTCAAAGGCAATAAAGATTATTATGATATTAATAAATATTTGGGCAATAATTATATTGATTTTTTATTATAATGTCTATATTTATATTAAAATTTTGACGACCTAAAAAGAGATTTATTTTATTATTCATAATTATTTTATTATACATTTATCATATCGATTTATTATAATTTGATGGAATGGAAATTATTTAAGAAGATATATTCAAAATATATTACAAAATAAGAATAATATAATAAATTAGTATCAAGCAAATATAACAATGTTCGCAAATTAATCAAATCCTCTTTCATAACCTGTCTTAACTCCAGTTTCAGGTGAGTTAGGAAATACATATCAGTTTAACTTAAGAGATACAGTGTTGATTATTGTGAAGTCTTCAAGTAAGACCTAAGATTAGTTTATGGATTTTGCTTAATTTGGATTTAAGGTTTACGTTGATTCCTATGTTGAATCTATGGATAGATCTAAAACTTATATTAATGGCTCAAGCAATTCATCCTCATCCTCCGATTCTACTACAACTTCTACTACTTCAACTTCTACAAGTATTTTTGACACATATAGTGTCTATTTCAACAGATAGAGCTACAGAGTCACAGTTATTGTTATAGTTTACTTTGTTGTGGTATTTGGATGGATGCTGTTTCTCCTTGCGGTCAGCTGTATATACCGACATTATTTAGAGAAAAGGTGGTATCCATTAGACTACAGGTTACGATAGGATGCTAAGAGAGTCAGGTCCCTTAAACAAGAAGAAGATGAAAAAATGCTCAAAGAAATGCAAAAAGAAGAGCATTTAGTTGATGGAAATCACAATACCACCACTAAACCTGACCCAGAAGATAAATACCTTAATGATGTTTCACATAGCAATCAAAACCCCAAAACCCCTTAATGAGGTTTATAAGTGCTTTGATTTGTAGGGAATTTGTTAGGGGTTGGGGTTATTATTTAAATGCGAGACAAAAATAGCAAGCTTATGGGGTCTATTTAAGATGAAGAGTATATAGATTTAGTGTTTAAACTGCAATATGGATGTGATTTATACAGTGAATAAGTCAAACCTGTACTTAATTATAAGTCAATTGCACTGCTCTTAAAGAGAAGTCCTTCAACTGTTCGCTCCCACTGCCTTATCGCTGTATAACTAAAGCAATAATAGCTGAATTCAATGCCTTAGAGAAAGTCAAAGTTTCAATAGAAGCATATTGACTATCTTATTAATGAAAAAACTTTGAAGTATTGGGCTCACTTCTCTCTTGACCAACGAGCTATTATGTTTCACCGCTAGTTCCCTGAGTTGAAGATCTCTGCATAGTCTGTTTCTAACATTTATAAACGAAATGGTATCTCTTACAAAGGTGTGAATCGTATCAAGAGAGTGATTGATTTCACTCTGCCATTTTACAACAACAACTTAAATTATATTTATAATTAAATGAAGAGAGCCTAATAGAATAATATTAAGTTTATTCATGCTGACGAGGCTGCGTTTACCTTCAACACTTTCATCTAGAAGTCTTGGTATAAGAGGCATAGTAATATAGAAGTATATGACTAGAAAGTCAAGGTATAAACGATGGCAATTCTTTGAGGAATTAGTGAAGATACTAGTTTAGAAACTTATGTTATTCATCCTCGCTCTATTAAGACAGAGCAGTATATAAAGTTCTTAGAACAGCTGAGAGAGAAGTACCCTGAATAAGAGATAATACTGTTTGTTGATAATCTTTCTGTTCATAAGACTAAAGAAACAAGGAAGAGTTATGAACAACTTAGAATAACACCAGTGTTCAACGTACCTTACAGTCCATAGTTTAATGGAATTGAGTTCTACTGGGGTATATTAAAAAGGCCATTACAAGAAGCTGCTGCTCTATCACTAGATGCATGACCTACCTATTGATACAGTTGACTTTATTAAAAGCTCAGCGAAGAGAGTAGATAATTTATTGGCTTAAAAGTGTGCGAAAGAGGGGAGAGTGAATGTATATA